>MPUH01000290.1:0-68714 GCA_001970955.1 Stentor coeruleus | reverse complement strand
ATTTAAAATGCTGTAATATAATCCATTAGTGGTCCTTAAGCTTTTGTGCAGCCATTCATAGCTAAAAGCTTGCTGATTATAAAAAGAGGTAGTATACCTATAATAAAATTTATGATGGATATTAACTTATATTAATTTGATAAAATCTCTTGTTTTAAAATCAAAGTTACAATAGTCTTTTTAATTATCTTATCAAGCTAATTCTTTAAAGTATCATCAAATGAAAAGCCTGCTTATCACCATACAAATTTTGATTGGGCTTAAAAGTTTTAATGAATCTCATAAATAATGCAAGAAGACGGAAAAAAGGCTAAAGTTGAACGTGTGATGGTCCACGTGAGGATTCGTCCTTTCAACGACGAAGATATATCGCGTTATGGACGAGAAACTTCTGTAGAGTTCACAGATGATAGTCGTGGCTCTATAGTTCTGCGAAAAGAATACGACAAAAAGTCATTTAATTTCGACTCAGTATTTGATGCGAACTCCCGCCAGGACGATGTATTTCATAGAGTAGCAGAGCCAGTCGTAAATTCTGTCATAGAAGGATACAATGGAACTATCTTCAGCTATGGTCAAACAGGAACAGGGAAGACCTTTACAATGATAGGCTGTCCAGGGGAGTTGCAAGGTATAATTCCTCGTTCAGCCCAGCAGATTTTTGATCATATTCAATCCTGTCATACTCATGGATTTACAGTAAAAGTTGGCTTCTTACAGATTTATATGGAAATGCTCCAAGATCTTATAATACCAAATGCTGATAAACCAATTCGAATCCGTGAAGACCCAGAAGAAGGAATTTATTTATCAGGAATTACTTGGACACCAGTATCTTCAGTTAGAGACTGTATGGAATTAATGTATCAAGGTGATAGAAATAGAAATACAGCTTTTACAAGTATGAATTCGCATTCAAGTCGTTCTCATGCTGTTTATATGATAAAAATTGAAAAACGCGTTAAGTATTCAGGAGACCAGCTAGAAGAATTAGAGAAGAGAGGGGAAAAACCAGATCAAAGCATGACAAAAAGCACGCTTTACCTTGTTGATTTGGCTGGTAGTGAAAGAGTTAGTAAATCTAAAGCTGCTGGTAGTAGACTTGATGAAGCGAAAAATATTAACTTAGCTTTGCTTGCATTAGGAAATTGTATTCAAGCTCTTGCAGATAAAAAAGGAAAATATGTCCCTTTTAGAGATTCAAAACTTACTCGTTTACTTGAAGATTCACTTGGAGGTAACTCAAAAACGTCATTAGTTGTGACAATTGGCCCATCTCTTGCGCATTTTCAAGAAAGTATTTCAACACTTCAATTCGGTTCTAGGGCAATGAAAGTCGAAAATAGACCAGAATTAAATATTAAAGTAGACTATAAAGCTCTTTGTGCTCAGTTACAAGCTGAACTTGATAGAATTAATGATGGTAACAATATGTGGATTATAGAAAAAGCCCAGTTGACTGAAAGAATTAATAAACTCACTTCCGAACTAGAATGCGCGGATAATGATAAGGCTGAACTTATTATTACTATTGAAGAACTTAAAGCTAAGAGCAAAGACATTAATATTTCTGCTTTTGAGCAATTGCAAAGGGAAGAAATTTCTAAGCTCAAAGCTTATTATACAGAAGAAATCAAAAAAAAAGAGACTGAGCATAAAAAACAATTAGATGATTATGATAAGTCAGTTACAGATCTTGAGCTTAATGCTCAACATTTAAAAGTTCAGATTCTTGATTTTGAAAGCAAAAACTCAAATATTAAACATGAGTTAAAAAAAGCTAGAGAACAATTAGAACATGAGAGAAATGATAGGCAAATTAGGATAAGTCAAATGAATACTGAAATTGAAGATCTTCAAAGAGCCTTGGTTGCTGAGAAAGCAAAAAGTGAAAAAGAAAAACTTGTCTGCAACTCTGATAATAGGTCTTCAGAAACTGTTACAAAATACGAGGAAATAATCAAAAACAATGAAGAAAATTTCCGAAGGACTATAGAAGAGTATGAAACTGAAATAAATATAGTCAGAGGCAATCTTGCAGCTTTAAGTGTTGAACGTGACAAGCTCACAGTTGAAAAGACTAGTCTTTTAAACAAACTTGGAACTTTAACTAAAAAAGCTTCTCATATCGCTAAAGAAAGTGTAAGAATTCGTAGTGAGACTGAAAACCATTCACAAGAAGTTAAAATGCTTAAAGATGAAAAGAACTCCTGGCAAACTAAATACAATGATCTCCTTATAAAATATGATGAAACTAATGAAGAAAAAGAAGCTTTATTAAACAATGTAAAAGTTCTTTCCAAAATTCATCAAGAATTTATTAACAATGAAAAAACTAAAACGGCTCAATTGAAATTTATTACAGAAGAAGTGTATATGACAATGAAAAACATGGAAAGGATGTCGATTCGTTTTCAAGAAAAACTCCTTTACTTTATCACACAAAAAGCCCAGCATGTGACAGGGATAAAAAAAGATACAGCAAAATCTCTTAGAAGTCTTAAGGAAAAAATGAAAAATATATATGAGAACTCGAAACAATCAAAAGAAACATGCGAAACTTATAGGCATAGTTGTGAAGAGTTGAAAAAAGAACTTGAAGAAACGAAAATCAAACTAAAAAAATATGAAGATATCGACAAGAAGCATTAAGAGTAAGATTATTAATAATACTAGATAGGATATGGTTAATATATAAGAATTAACTATGATGTAATTCTGTTTTAAGTGAAGTTTCACAATTTTTGTTTTCATAAGGTGATATAGAAGGATATTGGGAATACATAAGTGTTTGCTGGAAATCTAGATACTTTTTATATGAATTTGAACAATGGCTAGATATATAATCGTTAAGATCGTTTAATGCACTTTCAATAACATAAACTTTTGGAGTTGATGACTCTTTGCTTTGCCGACTTTCGATTTTTTTAGAATATTTCTGTGCATGAGACCGAATTTGAACTATACTGCGTGTTGATATGATTTCTGAAAGCTTTTTCCAGTCTTTACCATGCCATTGGAAGGCCAGATTGAATAAATTTTGCTCTTCTTTAGTCCACCTTCCACTTTTGCTTAAAGTTCCTCCGTTTTCATCAGTCATTGTTATTATTATAATTATTTAATAACATCTCATATTTCTAAAAAGAAACTCAACATACATAAAATTTTTTTAAACTATTAAACATTTCAATCATTATTTACCCTGTATAATTTCCATCTCTAAGTCAAAATTAACCCATCACTAGAAATAAGAGAAGAATCATCTATAATATAAGCTTTACAACACATTTCTGTAAATTTTCCTCTAACGTATTTTGTAGAACCAAATATCACAGCACATGCGAAACCATAAATACAATTCCCAAAAATTCCAAATATATTAAGAAAAGTATCACTCATACAAGTGATTCCAAAAGCTATACAAAATCGATGTATAATTACAGGGAGGTAACAAATAATAAGGGTTATTGGGTAAAAAACAAATCTTCTAAATGCAGCTCTTTTTGCTGAGCGCAGATCCAACTCATCTTTGCATTTTTTGAGATATTTTTTTATCTTATAACAAACAAAAATATCATAAATCAAAACAGCTAGATAAGGTCCATAAAATTCGCCTATTATATAAAGCAATTTGCCTCCACTTTTGTCTTTAATCCAACACCATCCTCCTGCAGGTTTGTATTCATTTATTGATATAAAAGAGATGCCTGAAGGGATTATCCAAGCTATAACAATATATAATAGTTCTAATTTAAGATTCTCTGATCTTTCAAGTACTATAAGCCTGTAAAGAGAAAGCATTATGCATCCAGTCCATAATACGCTAGATAGTTGACCAAAATTATTTAAATAGCCCTGTGCAGTACACATAACAGATGGCTTAGATTGATATGGAATCATAAAAGCTACTGAAGTTATAATGTTTGATATTGCGAGGTACATAATCAATCGGTAATTATGCTTCCACATGTCCTTTATTAGGAGTATGGCAAGAACTATAGCAATACAACTAATAAGGCTCAAGCAGCTTGTTACTAACCCAACAACATATACTTCTTCATACATAATATATTGTATATATTAAATATAAGCATATTGCTACTTATTATATTATCTTTCTTTATGTGTTAAGAAAGTATCGTAAGCTCAGTTAAATTTGAATACAGATTTATGATATTATCTTTCTTTATGTGCTAAGAAAGTATCGTAAGCTCAGTTAAATTTGAATACAGATTTATGATATTCTGATTACTATTAAACTTAATGACGATTAGGATATCTTCTCAATTCTCCGTATAAAACTTAATAATTTCATAACCCTTATTGCAAAATATGCCAAAAAAAAACTTTCTAAATAAAACCACACTATTACAAAGAAATAGGAACATAAAATTTTATAAAATATGTTAAAAAAATTAAACAAAAATGTTTAAAAAGTGCATTTAGGCATATAATTAAAAAATGTTTAAAAAGTGCATTTAGGCATATAATTTATTAGTGCTCAAGTTAGAACTTATAAATAACGAATATACGTATTAGTTTTTTTTATCTTTTTACGTTTTAGTTAAAACAAGAAAATACAATTCATAAACTACAAAAAATTAATCTTTATAAAGTCTGAAATCTAAGTTTCACAGCAAAAAAATTTTTTTTTGATAGCNAAAACAAGAAAATACAATTCATAAACTACAAAAAATTAATCTTTATAAAGTCTGAAATCTAAGTTTCACAGCAAAAAAATTTTTTTTTGATTTTATTGAAGGCCGATACAATTTAGATGTAAACTTTTAATTACTATAAGATTTTATTTATTTATTTACTAAATTACCAGGTATAATCTATTGAATGTATAGTGAATTTCAATAAATTTCTTATACTTATAATATTTTAAAAAATCTTCAGCAAATTATCTGTCTAAGTAAAATGAGTTTTAATTTATTTTTAAATCTACAGTGTTATCTAAACATAGCATAGTAATATTTTTTTTTAAAATATCTTAACATTTAATCTAACCCTGATTAAAATCGTAAATTTACTTATAGTTTTAATAGTAAAAAATATATTAAATCTCTTTCTATTTAATTAAACCATAATTATTGCTGATTAGGTAGTTTTAATAATAGTTTTACAATATTCTTTATAACATTGATTTCTCTTGTAAAATATGTAAAGTAAAAACCAAAAAAAATACTTATCAAACATGTATAAAACCCTGCAATAAAATAAGTCAATTTATCCATAGATTTTGTTATATAATTTTTTGAGTTTATTTCAGGCAAATTTTTAATACTTATCGTAAAATTGTAGTATTCCTTCACTTCTTTTATATATTTTTCAAAATCCTCATATAGGCAATTTTTATTATAAACTATATTAAAAGATTCTTGAATAAGATAGCGAAGTGCATTAGAAGTTCCTCTAGACAAAAATGATGAATTTGAAGGTATCCACACATAAATATAATTATAAAGTTGTTCTGATAATAAATCTAACTGCAAAGGAATATCACTAATTTTTTTACTTTTATATAATTCATTTAAAATATTTGTTATTTCATTATAAGGATCTGAGTTGGGGTCAAAAGTTTTTAATCCTGATTGCAAAGAATAATTTGAAGGGAAAAAAGTTTCAGTAACTAAAAATTGAATTTCTGATAAAGCAACTCTTCTACTTGATAATGTTGTTACAAATAATGGCCTATAACGCAAACCATTTTGGATGTTATCGTAAAAGTATAAATTATTGATTAAGTAAAATATTCCAATCACAAAAAAAAGTATTAGAAATCGTAGAAAGTATCTTAAAGAATGTTTGTATTTTAAAGATTGGATTTTATTTTTATGTATATGATCATTTGATTCTATTAGTGTATCAATGTTATGGATATTAGCAAGTCTATCACTAAGATATGATTTCAATTGAGGGTAATTAGCTCTAAGTTTTTTTCTAAAGATTTCCCAAATGCTATTTAAGTATTTGTCAATTTTTAATAAGAATATTGCTAAGAAGATTGCAAAAAGACCAAGAGAACCTAATCCTACTAGTATGAAATAATTTTTTTTTGAAAATAAAGTGTTGACTCGAGTTTTTTCACATAAGATAATATTTTTTATTGCTTTTTTTGTTGTTACTAACGCTGGGCCATAAGCATTGTAAATAGTGGTAAAAAAAGTTGTATTATAAGGTTTAGCATTTTGCATGAATTTATATGTTTTTTCTGCCTATATTGTTTTTACATTTGTTATTATTATCTCTATAAGTTTGTGAAGATTTGCATATTTAACTGTAACATTTTTATCTATATTCCAGTAAGCGACAACATTTTTTTTCACAATCTCCGAAGATTTGCAATAAGACCATTTATCATAATCATCTAAAACATTTACTTGCGCTTTCTTTAGTTCTTCAATGATATAAAAAAAATCATCCTCTGAATACCAAGTTTTTCTCCCTGTTTTAATACTAATATCAAAGGATCTAATTATAATTGCACATTGTGTTAATAAATAAGTAGCATGATTCAAATTAATTATAGCATCTAAAGAATTAGAATGTGCTACCTCATTTGATATATACACATTTGTAATCAAATTACATACAATTATACTTAATACCTGAATATTTTTTACAGAAAATAATAATAAAATTCTTGTAATTTTTAAAATCCTCAGACCTCTTAAAGATAAATTAAGTTCTTTTTTTGGCATTATAATTTTTATATAAGAAGGATTGCTTTCTTTTTTCGAACCAAAAATATCTTCTGAGTTTTCTTCATCTGATTTTACATTTGCAGTTCTGTCTTTATAAAAAATAGCATCTTTTAATTGTGAATTATCTTCTTCGCTACTAAAAATTTTTTCATCTTTACCAAAAAATGAGCTTTGATCAATCCATGAGCTGATTTCTTTAGGTTCTGAAGAAATGTATAGAATTTGTATAAAGGTAGTGCCAAGTTTTTGTTCTTTTAATATGCAGGCTAATTGTGTTAGCCCTGAGTTTATTTTATATATTTTATTTGTAATCATATTCTTGATACAAATTAAATTTGTGAACTCTATAAGAAATTTATCAGAAATAGATTTTTTCGGTATATGAAGCAAATGGCAAAAATATCTGCTATGTCCATATATAAAACCATCTGAAGATACTAAAGCTAATTCTCTTCTTCTTGGTCTTAAGATATCGATAGCACAAACAAAATTTATTGAATCATTGAATCCTATGCATTCTATATTTACTATGCATTCAAGTAAATAACCTTCTGAATCTAGCATGTAAAGTGGGGATTTTTGGAAAACAATGTGGCTTGTGCATTTGTAAAGGAAATTAAGTAATAAAGAATTGTGAGATTTTGTGAATGTAAATGGAATTAAACAATTCAAGGTTAGTGTTAAGGCGATTTCTTCAGAGTAACTAAAAAAATTTAAAAATTTTTTATCGAAATATAGGACTTTCCCTAAAGTATTTGGATTTCCTGATATTATAAGAAAGCATCTGTTTTTTTCAAAGTAATAATTTGTTTTTCTTATTTTCATTGAATGATGCATTGTTAACCTTGTTAATTTGACTAGTAATTGTGAACTCTGGTCTCTATCACTTAGAAGTTTTAAAAACAATGAACCATACATATCTTTAAGCTCTTGTGAATCAGAATATTTCACTATTAACGAATTATAACATTTTTTAAGCCACTTAATCCTTTTCACCAAATCATTAAGTGACTGTTTTATTTTATCTATAGTAAAATTTTCATAGCAAACTAAATTCAAAAAACTATTATAAGCAAGACAAAACTCTTGATCTGCAATCTTAGTTGAAGAAAAATTTACAAAATATTTAAAATATTTAAAGATTTCTGATTGTTCTTCACAAATACTTTCAAATATTTTTCTGCATTTATAAACTTGAAAATTTACAAAAAAACTGTATCCTGTATGGTTAACTAAAAATATTTTATTCAAAGCTAGAGTAGGATTTTTTAAAATGTCATAGGAATAATAGGCTTGGATAATAAAATTAAGTTTGGTTTTATTAAAAGAATAATTTTCGTTAAGCTCGTTAAGGAGTTTTTCTTTGAGGGTACCTTCTTGTAGATGCTTGCGGATTGAAAGCTCAAAACTATCAAATGAAAATTCGGAAACTTGAGAAAATGGTTTGATTAAAGATATTCTGTATTTAAGTAGTTCATAACTAATATATATAAGTGCTGGATGCATAATTATAGAAAGCATAAACAAAATAGTAGCATTATTCAACTTTAAACTTATGTGCATAAATCCAGCCATAAAAGCACAATTTAAATGTATAAAAATCTGAAGAAAATTCATTGCAAATGAATAATAAGGCATTAAATACATAAACAATCCTGAAACCATAGTATATAATGCAGTCATAATAAATGAATATAATTCTTTATGGTCAGTACTAATAGTAACAAAAAGCATTGATTGAATAAAATACACAAACTTCATTATAACATGAATTTTACAATGAACTCGAGCCATACTAAATCTTTCTACATTTACAAACCTAATATCATAATTGCAAGTTTCATAGTACAAAGTAAAAATTACTAATAAAACTAAAAATAACGCACTTTTCATTTGATTGATATTATCAAACTCACAAAAAAATCCTGATTTAGAGGTAGGATATTCTTCATATTTCCTTGATGAATTGTTATATTTAAACACTAGTAATAAAATAACACAACTTGGTATATAAATAATTTCACAAACAATTTCAATTACAAGTCTGAAAAAAAGGACTATGAGATTTGGTAAAGTAAACGGCTTTTTTCCAAAAATTGTTGAGATAAGGATGATTATTGAAATGCTTGATAGAAGAACGATAATTAAAATAAAAAATTCATACTCGAATTCGTATTTGATTGCTAAAAAGTCCAAGGAAAGTATAGAAATAGAATTCCAAAAAAAGGAATAACTATTCCAACCACTTATGTTCAAACCAGAACCAACGAGGAAATGGATGTTTAAAGAGATTATAGAAAGGCTTTTCACAAACAGAACTGAGAGTTTTAGATACTTAAGCTGAAATTGGCCTTGTTTTTGAGAAAAAATATTGAAGCATAAATGATATATTCTTTCCATATTATAACTAAATCATAGATTAACTTGATATAAAAATTATTACTTTAGGCTTAAATCAAATATTTTTTTTTTTAACGATTTAGGAAATTAAGAATATAAAAATAATCAAAGTAAATTCATCCTGTTATTTTATTTTTACTGATTAGGTAGTTTCAATAATATTTTCACAGCATTCTTTATAGCGTCGATCTCTTTTGTAAAGTAAGGGAAATAAAACCCAAAATAAACAATTATTAAAAAAACATAAAACCCTACAACGAAACATGTTAAATTATTCATAAGCCCTGTTATATATTCTTTTGAGTTTTCATCAGGCAAATTTCTATAAGTATTTGTAAAATTGCAATATTCTTTTACTTCATTTATAAATTTTTCTAAATCTTCAAATGCACAATTTTTATTATAAACAATATTAAGTGATTCTTGAATAATATACCGAAGTGCACTACCAGTTCCTGTTGATAAAAATGATGATTCTGATAAAACTGACACATAAATATAATCATGAAGTTGTTTTGATAGAAATTGTTGTAATAAAGGTATGTTACTTTTTTTTTTACTTTTAGAAAATTCATTTAGAGTATTTAATAAAGAGATACAGGGAATTGGATTCGGTTTAAAATTTTTCAATTCTGAATATAGAGAATGGTTTGATGAAAGATAAGATTCAGTAACTGAGAACTGTATTTCTGATAAAGTTACTCGTCTACTTGATAATAATGTGACAAATATGTGTCTATAATGCAAACTATTCATGATATTATCATAAAAATATAAACTGTTGACTAGATAAAAAAAACCAACTATTGCAAAAAGCACAATAAGTCTTAGAAAATATCTTAAAGAATGTCTGAATTTTATTGATTTAATATGATTTTTGTGTATGATATTATCATTTGTATCTGCTTCAATATCGTAATTATGCATGTTTACAAGTCTGTCACTTAGATATGATTTCAATTGTGGGTAATTTGCTTTAACTTTTTTTCTTAGTAATTCCCATATAGCATTTAAGTATTTGTCAACTTTTAATAGAAAAACCGCTATGAAGATTGTGGAAAAACTAAGAACGCCTAATCCTGCTATTATAAAATAGATGTTTTTTGAAAATAAAGTATTGACTCGATTTTTTTCACATAAGATTATATCGTTTATTGATTTCTTTGTTATTACTAATACTGGGCCATAGGCGTTGTATAAAAGATTGAAAAAAGTTGTATTATAAGGTTGGTTTTTTTTCATGTATTTATATGTTTTTTCGGCCTATGTAGTTTTTACATTTTTTATTAATATCTCTATAACTTTATGGAGATTTGCATATTTTATTGTGATATCCTTATCTATATTCCAATAAGGTACTAAATCTTTTTTCACAATTTCCGAAGATTTGCAATAAGACCACATATTATAATCATCTAAAACCTTTACCTGTTCTTTCTTTAGTTCTTCAATAATAAATAAAAATTCTTCTTCTGTATATAAAGTTTTTCTTCCTGTTTTAATGCTAATATCAAAATTTCTAATAATAATAGCTGATTGTGCTAATAAATATGTAACATGAATCAAATTATTTACAGCTTCTAAAGAATTTGAATGTGCTACCTCATTTGCTATATAAACATGTGTAATCAAATTACATACAATTATACTTAATACCTAAATATTTTTTACTGAAAATAATAATAAAATCCTTGTAATTTTTAAAACTCTTAATGTTCTTTGGGATAAATTAAGCTCTTTTTTTGGTAAAGTTTTTATATAAGAAGGATTATTTTCTTTTTTTGAACCGAAAAATCCTTCTGAGTTTTCTTCGTCTGACTTCGCATTGATAGTTTTGTTTTTATAAAACCCGAAATCTTTTAAATTCGAATTTTCTTCATTTTCACTGAAAATTTTATCATCTCTAACAAAAAATGAGCTTTGTTCGGTCCATGAGTTGATTTCTTTAGGATCTGAAGAGATGTAAAGAGCTAGTATTAAGGTACTTCCAAGTTTTCGTTCTTTTAATATACAGGCTAATTGGGTTAGTTTTAAGCTGATTTTATATGTTTTATTTGGAATCATATCTTGAATACAAATTAAATCTGTGAACTCTATAAGAAATTTATCAGAAATAGATTTTTTTGGAATACTAAGTAGGTGACAAAATTGCCTGCTATGTCCATATATATAACCTTCTAATGATACTAAAGCGAATTCTCTTTTCCTTGGACCTAAGATATCAATAGCACAAACAAAATTTATTGAATTATTGAATCCTATGCATTCTACATTTACAATGCATTCAAATAAAAATCCTTCTGAATCTAGCATGTAAAGAGGTGACCTTTGGAAAACAATGTGGCTCGTACATTTGTGCAAGAAATTTAGAAGTAAAGAGTTGTGGACTTTTGTAAAAATAAACGGAATCAAAGAGTTCAAGCTAAGGGTTAAAGCGATTTCTTCGGAGTAGCTAAAAAAATTTAGGAAATTTTTATCAAAATACAGGACTTTACCCAATGACTGAGGGTTTCCTGATACTATTAAAAAGCATCTTGTATTATCAAAACTATAGTTAGTTTTTCTTATTTTCATTGAATGATACATTGTAAACCTAGTTAATCTTCCCATTATTTTTGAGCTTTGATCTTTATCACTCAGAAGTTTTAAAATTAAAGAACTATACATATCTTTAAGTTCTTGTGAGTCAGGATATTTCATTATCAACGATGCATAACATTTTATCAACAACTTAATTTGTTTAATCAAATCATCAAGCGATTTCTTTATTTTATCTATAGTGAAATTTTCATAACAAACTAAATTCAAAAAACTATTATAAGCAAGACAAAAATATTGATCTGCAGCCTTGACTTGAGAAAAATTCACAAAATATTGGAAAAACTTAAAGGTTTCTGATTGTTCTTCACAAATACTTTCGAATATTTTTCTGCATTTATAAACTTGAAAATTTACAAAAAAGTTGTATCCTGTATGGCTTACATAAAATATTTTATTCAGAGCTAGGGTAGGATTTTTTAATATATCATTAGCATAATAGGCTTGGATGATGAAATTAAGTTTGTTTTTATTAAGAGAGTAATTTTTGTTAAGCTTAACAAGGAGTTTTTCTTTGAGGGTACCTTCTTGTAGATGCTTGCGGATTGAAAGCTCAAAACTATCAAATGAAAATTTTGAATTTTGAGAAAATGGCTTGATTAAAGATATTCTGTATTTAAGTAGTTCATAACTAATATATGTAAGCGTTGGCTGAATAATTATAAAAAATATAAACAAAATAGTAGCATTATTCAACTTTAAGCTTATGTACATAAATCCAGCCATACAAGCACAGTTTAAATGTATAAAAATCTGAAGTAAATTCATTGTAAAAGAATAATAAGGCATATAATACATAAATAATCCTGATACTAAAACATATAATGCAGTAGCAATAAGCGAATATATTTCTTTATATTCAGTACTAATAGTGATATAAAGTACTGATTGAATAAAATACACAAGTTTCATTGTAATATGAACTTTGCCATGGAGTCGAGCCATACTAAATCTTTCTATGTTTATAAACCTAATATCATAATTGCAAGTTTCATAACACAAAGAAAAAATTATCAGCAAAACCAAAAATAACGCACTTATAATTTGATTGCTAGTTTCATAATCAAAAAAATATCCTATTTGAGAATTAGGATATTCCTGATATTTCCCCGATGAATTGTTATATTTAAACACAAGTAATAAAATAACGCAACTTGGTATATAAATAATTTCACAAACAACTTCAATAATAAGCCTAAAAAAAAGGACTATAAGGTTTGGTAAATTGAACGGCTTTTTTCCAAAAATTGTTGAGATAAGGATGATTATAAAAATGCTTGATATAAGAGCCATAAGTAATATTAGAAACTCATGCTCTAATTTGTATTTGATTGCTAAAAAGTCTAAGGAAAGTATAGAAACAGAATTCCAAAAAGAGGAATAACTATCCCAGTCGCTTATGTTCAAACCAGAACCAATGAGGAAATGGATGTTTAAAGAAAGCACAGAAAGACTTTTCGCTAAGAGAACAGAGAGCTTTAGATATTTAGGCTGAAATTGAATTTGTTTTTGAGAAAAAATATTGAAGCACAAATAATATATTCTTTCCATATTATAACTCAATCAAAATCTATTGTTTTAAGAATTTATAAGTGGATGTTTTTTAGATGAAATATTTACTTATGTTATATTTAATATTTTGTCAACATATTAAGAGCATGGGTATATTTAAGAATCAGAAAGAAAAAAATATTATCTTAAATTATAGTTTAATTTATATGAACAGAAAATCTTACTTTCTTACAATAATAAGTTATTAATAACTAAACTTTACTATTATTGATCTTAATTTTATAAGAGAAAAGACCATAAGTAACTCTATTATAATAATTATTATTAGATTAGATTAATAAATCGTCCCCCGATTAGGGACCAAGTTCCTATAATAATTATTATAAAGGGTATTAAAAGATGAACGCTCTTTTTCAATAAGAATTAAGATATTACATCTCTAAATATTCATATGAAAAAAAATAAAGCAAAAATTTCGTACCCAGTAGTTAGCATAGCGTTATTTTATATCATTTTACACGCTGACATACTAATAAATCATTATTAGAAATCTTAATTCCTAGCTGTTAGGGATAATATTTGTTTATCTTCTTGGAAAGATTTGAAATTATCTTAATCTATTTACATTTTACATCATGAAAGAATTATTTTAGCTCTTTATCCTCAATATGCATTACAAGCTCCAAATACGGAAAATTTTCAACAATTAAGCTAGAAAAAACTCTGTGAAAAAGGTCTTAAAAGAATAAAAACTAGAAATGCCTAAAATCAACTTTTGCCATTTGGTTTTCAAAAACAATTCGCTTAAGGCAAATTTATTTAAATAAGTAAAGTATTTAGATAAATTTATAAAAATGTATAAAAGTAATCTAAAATTTTACAATACATTTAATACTTAAGTATTTTTGATATGTAATTTAGTATATATAATTGTATTTTAATCATAATCATCTGAGGATTTTAAAATAATGATAATTAAGTTTTAAGATATTTTTTACAAGTATAAAAAAATAAATTTTAGGTTTTTAAATGCTATTATGAGATTATTTAATAGGGAGTATGTGAAGTTTGTATGAATTTTAAAACTAATTAGTTTGTTTTGTATGAAGTGAATTTTTTATTGTTAAATATACTTTTCTTATTTTTGAGGAAATATATACAGAGAGATTTTAATTATGTGCTTATGTTTTTTTATTTCCTTAGTGAATTATTTGTATATAAACATGTATTAATAATTAGGCTAGTCAGATATTTTATAAGACTACAGGAGGAAGTACTAAAATATGATATAATAATAACAACTATAACAAAAAAACAATAATATTGCAATTTAAAGCGATTGGAGTCTTAAGATCATCATTTTCAAATAAGTAATCTATGCTTAATCATATATAAAAATAATAGCATTACCTTCTTGTAATATTCACTTGTTTATATACCTGATATCTTTTAATTTTATTCTACTTTCCTTCTTTTCATTCCTCACTATTTATAAATATCATTATGAATTATATGTTTAAACAACCTAAAGACATATAAGGCTCAGGGCTCCAAAAGAAAGCTGAGCTTATCAATCAGCAAGATCTTTTAAATAAAAATAAAGAAAATATGAAAGAAAAGGATGATATCACTAAGAACTTGAACAAAAAATTTTTACCATCAAGAAGAAATAATTCAAATATCAGAAGTTCAAGATATAAGAAGCATTTAAATATCATAGTTAAAGAACATGTTAACAAATTGACCTCTTAAACAGTGTATAGGGAAAATGATAACTTTTTTATGGAATGGGAAATCTTCAATCCAAACAGAGATTGATTTCAATTTTTGGATAAAAAATAAAGACAGAACTAAAATTCCAAGACTTAAAATTAATTTTGTAAGAGTTTTAGGATGAAGATCTATTGAGAACTTAGGATGAAGATCTATTGAGAACTCCTTAGCAAAAATAATCGACGAAATTATGGTTCTAGTATACTTGATTTATATTATAGAATTCAAGAATAAGTTTTTTTTATGCTGTATGAATTTTAACAAATACAAATAGTCATAAACTAAAATATATATTGAAACTTATAAACAGTATAAATTACTTTTTAGCATATAATAAGTATACTAGTAATATGAATCAAATGTATAAAACTATATTTCAATATTTTCATATCTATATGGATGCTAAGTTTTTTTTTATATAACTTAAGCATACAGTAATATGATTGAAAGTTTTCATTTGGTAAAACTATTAAAAATTCCGAATTATAAGCCAAATTAAAATGTCTAGTAGTTTAATTTGCATATTATAATATTTAATTATTCCAGTGGCAAATTGGCATTTAGCTTTAAAGATATTTTTTGCTTGTTAAGATTTTAGAAATAACTTTATCGTAAAAATCTTGATACTAAACTTTAGCAATATTATAATAAAACAAAATAATTAGTTTATATAATTAGAAATGCATAATAGCTATAAAGTTGAATGAAGAAACTATTTGTTTTTGTAAATCTTACATTTTAGTGAATAAACAAAAATCTAAACATTGTAAAGTATTGAAGTGAAAACATATTTTGGGTTTACTATAAAATTAAAAAATCAGAGATAAGTGTATATATTAAAATCAAATATAAGTGTCTATAATGAATAAGGTGTATGCTGGTTGTAGACTTTTTTGTAAAACTTCATCATGAATGAACTGAGCATTTTTTAGATCGAATGTTGAGATATAAAAAAGAAATATCTATGATATGCGAAATAATTAACACACAAATACTTTTTATCCTGTTACTTAAGTCATCCACTCAATATACAAGAAATAAGCTATTCAAATTGCATATATGATAGTGCTAAATTAATATTATATGTAATAAATCTCATATCATGCCATTAGTATCCAAAATTTCAAACCAAACTTTTATGCTAATTTTGCTAATAATCTAGAATTCATCTGATTTTTTTTGGGCTATTACGACAATTTGTTTTTATATAGGAAAATACAGTAAATTATTCTTATGATTCAGACTTTTGAACAATCCTCTTTATCATAAACATGAATATCATCATTATAATATTTCAGTCCTTAATCTACAACATAAAAAAATCAAGTGCTTTAAGGCTTAAAAGGTTTATCTTCTAATCTAAATATCATTTATAAGGTCTCATTTTTTTTGAAAATGGTTTCAAGATTAGAAGCTAAAAATGGAAGGTAGGGAAAGACTTTATAAAACTTTTAACTTTACTTTATATAAAGATATAATTATAATATGAAGATTTCGAATTGAAATACAAAGAAATGTGGAGTATTATTAATCAATCTTATAAAATATGTCTTTTATAAATACTTGGGATAACTTGTACGCTTTGCTTTTATACTCCAAGTAAAATACAATTTTAAAAATTATTAGTTCTTAATAAATATGAGATCTGAATGGTGGAATGCATTTTTCTATCAGTCTTTTGAACGACTTAGAGTATCATTTACAACAATTATATGCCTCCAAATGATTAGTATAGTATCGCAGAGCATTATTTTCTCAGTACAGCTAGCCTTATCTCCAGCAAATATAGAGCAAATACTTATGGCCCTTTTAGCTAAAGCATTTTTGCATCTCTTGAAAAACACTTCATTAGCATCACAAAAAGTAGGCCTGTATCTGACAATCGAAGCTGTAAATGTCTCTCTTAAGATTTTCTCAAACAATCATCCAGCGCATTACTTGGTTAATCTCTCAGGATCTACAGCTATAACAATGTATTTTCAAACTAGTATCTTTCAAAAAGCTTGGCCTAATATCTTTATAGCCATCAAACATATTGTCCTTTGGTATGAGCATGACTTAACAATCATATTTTCAAATGAGTTAGTAACTGCCTTTGAGATGGCTATTTTTACATTGGTCCTTGTTTTTTCCTTCGAAATGCAAAAGCGAAATTGTATACAAAAATTGAACTGTTCAAAAATTTTACAACAAGAGGCTTTGCATCAGTTCTCAGAAATTTTTAGGGTATTTCCTGATGGGCTGATTATTTTTAATAAAAGTTTTGAACTCAAATTCCAAAATGAAACTTCATTTAAGATTTTTGGGGAGAATAAAGGTGATTTGCATTTGATTTTATCAGAAATAAAGAATAAAGATTCAGATAATTTTATTTCTGATTTGATTAAAAAGGAATTCTTTCATAAAGAATTTACATCAAATGAAGGGTTTAAAAATGCTGATATTAAGGTTCTTGGGGTAACAGAAATCAAAAATTCTGTTTATCAATGGACAATAAAGCATGTTAGATGGGAACATGAAGATTGTTGCATGGCTATATTAAAAGATGTAACTAATATATTTGCCTTAGAGCGTAAGGAAGCTGAAAATAAAGGTAAGGCAGCAGTGATGAGATCGGTATCTCATGAATTGCGTACGCCTGTTAATGGAATTACCTTAATAGTAGACAAGCTTTTAACTAAAGTTCCTAATCGATATCACAAAAAACTATCCTACATCAAAATCTGCGCCAACCTACTAAAATTCCAAATTAGTGATATTATTGACTATACCAAATTAGCAACTGGTAACTTTATAATAAATAGTACAAAGTGTCAAATAAAAAAACACTTACAAGAATGTGTAGATTATGTTAAAGTCCAAGCATTATACAAAGGTATAGATATTATAAGTAAAATTGATGAGCTTATACCTGATGAATGTATAATAGATGGATATAGACTTCAAAAAGCTATAATGAATTTATTAAGTAATGCAATAAAATATACAAGTAAAGGGACAATTGAATTATGTGCGGTTCATACTGGACATGGAATTCATGTTTCAGTTAAAGATACTGGTATAGGTATACCTGAAGCTCGGCTTGAGCAGATTTTTGAAATGCTAAATGATGATTCAAAAAGTGGCTTATGTGGCTTGGGATTATATATAACAAAGGCTATATTGAAAAATATGGGGTCTGCAATAAAAGTTTCTTCAACTTTTGGTAAAGGATCAATATTCTCTTTTGATTTAAATGTTTTTGAGCCTTTGTGTGAAGAAACTGAAGAAAGTGAGATCCCTGACGAAAATTTATCTTTAAATGATATCCCAAATCTAAATTATAGAGCTTTGATATCACGTCCAGCACAGATTTTGATAGTTGATGACAATGATTTTAATAGAATGAGCCTCGCTAGTATTTTGAGAAGTGAAGGGATTGGATTTCTTGAAGCAATTAATGGTGAAGATGCTATAAAAACCGTACTAAAATGCGATAGATTAGGTGTCAACTTAAAATGTGTCATTATGGACTGTAACATGCCTGTAACTGATGGTTGGGAAGCATCTTATCGTATAAAGAATAAATATGCTCAAGGAATTATCAAGAATTTCCCAGCAATAATAGGTTATACAGCATATTCTGCTAAAGAAGATATACAGAAATGCTATGATTCAGGAATGATTTCATATATGCTCAAGCCGACTGCTAGAGATGACTTTTTATCAATAATTAGCAGGTACATATAAAAGTATATTATTATATTGAATAGCATGAATATAGTTTTAGTATTTGGTATTAAAATTAATGTTTTTTTTTTTGAATTTATTAAGTGTTTTACGATAGTTTTGATGTTGTATTAGAAGTTGATTTAATAGTTAGAGTTATACCTTTGTAGACTAGGATGAATAACTTTTTTATTATGGATTTGGTGTTGTATTAAAAGCTTATTTAATAGTTAGAGTAATGTCTATGAAGATTAGGATAAATATTTTTGGTTATTTTTTTGGTATGTGTTTATTGAAAAATTGTATAAATTTTTATTATTATTACTTCGTGAATTTTATTGGGGTAAAATTATTGTTTGAATAGTTTTATATGGGAATTCAAGATAAGAATGCATATTAATTTCTTGTTGTTGTAGCAATTGATTTTTGTTTTTTTAATATAAAACTTAAAGCACTAATAATATTAAACCTTATTAATGTTGATGATAATAAAATCTTTTACAATAGTTCTTGTTAAACTTATTAGTATAGGAATTCCAAAAAAAAATACTTTTAAAATATTTTAAATACTCACAATATAAAAGTAGTGGCTAAATGAACTTGGATTTTAGATAAACTTATAATGCAAAAAATTAATTCATATTAGCATAAAATAATCATCATAATTTGCCCGAAAAAATATTTTTTATAAGAGGCCTGTAGCATGTTGATGGGAATTTTCTTATCAAATAAAAAAAAATGCATTCAAGGGATGATAAAAATATCCTTCTATAATCAAAATATTTAGCCTGATTAAGTTTAGAAGATATACAAAATGCTATAATTAGCCATGATATTGAATATACTAAAGTCTACAGGAAAAATGAATTTATATAAATAATTACTAAGTATAATATATAGATTAATAAACTATAAAATTATTAATTTCAAAGCAATTCTAATAAAATATTAATATAAAGTTCAGCATAAAAAAGGGATTTTTATTTATAATTTTAGATATAATTATTGTTTATAATATGATGTTTTATATTGCTTTGATAATAGTAGAAGATGCACTTATAGTTGAGTAGGTTGGCTTTTTTATTACAGTAATAGTATTTTTTCTCTTTTTTTAATAGATAAAATATGAAAATTTAGATTTAAGTATGATAGACAACTTTTGAATGATGATTTATTTAGAGGTTTATAGCATTTTTTAATATAAGTATAATCTTTCTTAAATATGTTTAAAGAAAATATTTACTTTCTAAACTTTCTATAAAAATGCGAACTATATAAAATTTTATTTCATTATGATATAAAACCCATGATAATTTTATTTCCGTTTATGGTATTCTATTTATATATTTTATATTTTAAATATATCTCATTCAAACTTAAATATGGTTTCATAATATAAGCTTATAAATGCTTTATTTGCTACTGGATGATATTAAGTTTATTTCAAGTTTATTATCAGGCTGATAAAAGAGTATCTTCTTATATGGAAAATTTGTTAACGAAATTAACAAATTAGATAACCTTATAAGCTCTTAATCATCTTATTTCTCTAATATATAAAATTAAATTATTTTTTAACCCACACATACTATTTTTTAGCATGCAATCCGAAATATAATATAAAAATCAAAGCTTCTAAACTTTACACGAGCATATTATTTCAAAGCCTTCTGAAAACATCATACATCTAAAGAAATCCTAACAATAAACAAAAATCCAAGGGTTTGTTTAAATACAAAAATATTTTGTTTTGTTGAGCTTTTAATATACTTTTACTACAAAATTATCTTATAAAAGTATAATCCCAATATGCAATTTTAGATAATATTTATAATCATAAACCCTAGCCTTTATTCTCATTGATTTACTTATCTAAATCAAAAGTTTTCTTTATAATAGTTTCATCAAAATATTTTATTAGTTTAAAAGCTTTTCGATGCGTATATTTTTGCATCTATACATAAGTTAATATTAAAATTTTCTTTTTGTCTTCAATAAGGTATAACTTTTTAAGTTTTTATCATGTAAACTAAGTTATAAAGATGAAGTCTGAATGGTGGGATGAAATTTTTGATTACTCTTACGAAAGATTTACAGTAGCCTATACAGCCATAGCATGCTTATTGTTAACAATTCGCATTTTAATAAGCATTGCTCTATCTATTGACTTAGTATTTACAACTCCATATATCCAGATGACACTGATTCTTTTCGGATTATGTGGGACTATGTATGCATTTAAGAAAAAGTCCCGTAACATGAAAAAAGTTATCCTTTATATAATTGTAGAGCTCTTCAACATCTTATTAAAAGTCTTGTCATACAACTTTTTCCAAAAAGATTCAACAATATTATGCCTAACATCAACACTTGTTACACTCTTTTTTCAATCAAATATCTTTGAAAGTACATGGCCACATATATTTATTGCAATAAAACACATAACCATTTGGTACCTTATGGATGCAAAACTTTTTATTAGTAAAAACTTTACTTCGCCTTTAGGATTTCAAATTTTTGTTGTTGTCCTTTGGGTGACATTTGAATCACAAAAAAGAACTTGGCTTATAAAACTTTTTTCATCTAGGCAGAATGAAAAAGAAGCTCTTCATCAGTTCTCAGAAATACTTCGAGTCTTTCCAGATGGGCTTATGATTATTAATCAAAGTTTTGATATTAAGTTTATCAATGAAACCGCTAGTAGGGTTTTAGGAGATAATAAAGAGAGTTTGAATAAAGCATTGGGTGAAGCTAAACTTGTGGATTGCGATACTTCTATATTGGAATTAGTAAAAACTAATGGGTTTTTAAGTAATGCTGTAATAAAATCACTCGGCATCACAAACGTTGGTACACTGTTATACGAATGGACAATAACTCAAGTAAAATGGGAAGATGAGGATTCCTGCATGATAATAATAAAAGATGTAACAAAAATGCTAATCCTTGAACGCAGTGCAGCTGAAAACAAAACCAAAGCGTCAATAATCCGATCTGTATCCCATGAACTCCGTACCCCAGTAAACGCAATAATCCTCATGTTAGAAAAACTTCTCAAAAAATCATCACCTAAACTTACAAAAAAGCTTTCATGTATCAAAGTTTGTGCCCATCTACTAAAATTCCAAATTAATGACATTTTAGACTATACAAAACTTATATCAAATCATTTTATCTTAAACAATATCAAATGTGATATAAAAAGTTCATTAAAAGAATGTGTCGAGTTTATAAAAGTTCAAGCAAAATACAAAGGAATTCAGATTATAAGTAAAATAGACCATCTTATCCCTGATAACTGTTTTTTAGACATATACCGTATACAAAAAGTTGTCATGAATCTATTAAGTAATGCGATAAAATATACAAACAAAGGGACTATAGAATTAATCGCAATTCATACTGGTAGTGGGGTGAATATAAAAGTTAAAGATACAGGAATTGGAATCCCAAAAATAAGACTTGAGCAAATAATGGAAATGTTAAATGATGATTTACAAAGTTGTCTTAGTGGACTTGGATTGTATATAAGCAAAACTATATTAAAAAAAATGAATTCACAAATAAAAGTTGTGTCTTCACAAGGTAAAGGATCAGAGTTTTCTTTTACCTTAGAAATTTTTGAGCCTTTTAGTTCTGAGCTTACAGAAAATGATATCCCTGATGAGAATAAAATTTGTGTTGATATACCATTTTTATCATATAGAATATTAGATAGAAATCCAGCACAGATTCTTATTGTTGATGATAATGATTTTAATAGAATGTGCTTAGCTAGTATATTAAAAAGCAAAGGAATTATGTTTCTTGAAGCTGTTAATGGTGAAGAGGCTATTAAAATTGTTATGGATTGTGATAAAAGAGGACATGAATTGAAATGTGTTATTATGGATTGTAATATGCCTATTATTGATGGATGGGAAGCATCAAAAAAGATTAGAAGTAAGTTAACTCAAGGGATTATTAAAAATAGTCCTGCTATTATTGGATATACAGCTTATTCTTCATCTGAAGATATACAAAGATGCTATGATTCAGGAATGGTGTCGTATTTGACGAAACCTACTGCACAGGATGATTTGATATCTTTAATTAGTAAGTATATAAATTAAGTATAGTATGTTAATGTAAATGTTTTGTATAAAAAAATATACGAAATTTTGTGAAGGGTTTTATGAAGATTATAGGGAAAGTATAAGAGAATGTATGATTTTGGATTAGCTTTTTTAAATTATAAGGATTATGGATTTATTGAAGATTTTGAGTTTTTTTATGGAGTTTTAAAATATAAGATAATGTATAGAGAAAGATAGATGAGTGTTTTGTGGATATTGTATTGTTTTTTATTTTGGATAATTTAATGTTAACTTTAATTTTTTATGTAAGGGTATAATGGAAGATTTAAAACTTAGAGTGATTATATTGAGTATGAAGGTGTTTATTAGAAAATTATATTAAAGATTTTTATTTAGGTAGTTTAAATAAAATATTTGTTAAATGTATTATTAGTATATAAAAAATAATTTAATAAATTTTCCAAATAATATTGACTTTAGCCTAAATTTTTAAGCTAAAAATTATTCAAAAAAACCTATCTCATAAAATAAAACATAAAAACCTATCTTAGTGCTAATTCAAGCTATAAAATCTTTTTAGCCACTTCAAAACCCTAAGTTTTTAAAACCTCACAAACTTCATTCCCCTAAAACTTTGCCTATAAATTTCCTATTTATTCATATAAAACCTCAAATTCTTATAAAATCCTAACAATCTTTACCAAAACCTTTAATTTTCCCTGAATTTTTATATCTTAATAATCAATAAATGGAATGTCCCAAATGTTCCCGTGAATACAACTATCAAGATGTGATTCCTTTAGCATTCTCCTGTGGGCGGACTTTCTGCAAAGATTGCATAAACGATCAATCCTCTTGTAAGATTTTCTCATGTCCTTGCTCAACCAAGCACAAAATCGAAAGCTTAAGTATAAATAGGAACATAAATGAAATAGGATCAGAACTCAAAAGAAAAAGAATAGAACAAATTAATAATCAAGTTAAAAAGCCTAAAAAAATCTATATAACAAGTCCTCTACTTCAAGATCATCTTTTAAAACAGTCTGAGAATTCTCAACAAAATCCTGTTTATATTGAAGATAGATGTATTTATGCTAAAAAAGAAACAAATATAAAAAGCTCCCAGACAACATTTAATTATGTATTATTAGAAAATATAAATCAAGCAAAATTGTGTGTGGATATCAAATGGGGAAAATGTGTTATAATTTTGTTGTATTTTATATTTACAATCCCTTGGGTATGATATATACAGATCCTTTTTTGGTTTTTTTCACATAGTGACAATAGTTTTGATTGTGAAAAAGCTGCGATGTAATATTTAAGCAGTCAATGGGTTGGATACTGGATGATAGTTTTTATATTTTTTTCAGCATGTATTGTCATGAACTCTGCAAACTTCAACGATTTTACTAAAAACACTATAAGTAAACCATTGATGATTGCCTTAGAAATTGCTATTTTAGCTGAAACTGGGCTGATTGTTTATGGCTGGTATGAGTATATAAATTTTGACATGTGTTCATATAAAAACAATAAGAAATTCTTATCTTTTCTAGGACTTTTACTAACCTGCTCATGCTTTAATTCTTTTTTCTTAGTTTTTGCTAGCTACATCATTATTAACGGACACCCTTTGATTAATAAAATTTCCAAGCCTAAACCCACAAAGGGATCTGATTCGAAATTTGTCTATTTTAAGATTTTTCTTATATTGGCTCTTTATCTTATACCCGATATTAATTATTACTCAAATGATAATTCTCAGAATTATAAGTAAAAAGTATTTAGAGTGTTTTCTTTGATTTATTTTTATGTGCAAATTGTGGCGATACATATTTCTGTGATATGCAAAAATGAAGTTAAGCATATTTTAGTTTGCTCGACTATGATCATTATTATGCATACAATTTGTAATATGTTCTTTATATTTGTATTACCTAATTACAGTGGAAGTGCGATTTATAACTCGTTTATTGATGGGATTTTTTTGCTTGTCGCACTGTTAGGAATTAAAAAAGGTTTTAGGAATAATAGATAATTATTTATAAATGTACCAAGATCTTATAATCCCGACAATATACACCCCAGACAAAAGCGTTGATTTAAGTATATCAAGTACAAGAATGGACAGAACAAACCGTATTTTTACACAGAAAAAAAATAACCAAGCAACTAAAACTCCTCCAAGGCCTAATCGATGAAAAGTCTTCAAATCTAAACAAAACTGACAATAGTATCAAAGAATGTCTAATAAAAAAAATCCGCTCTAAACCAAAAACTTGAAAACATGTCAAATACAACCTCAAGTCAATTTAAACACCGAGTCGAAGTGCACAAAATCCCAGTCTCAATAAAACATCGCAAAAAAATAGAACTTGATCATGAAATCGGCCTTGAAAAAAGCAAAATGCCAAGCCCGCCTCCTTGTATCCATTACGACACTCCTAAAATCGGTAAAATAAACACAACAACTTGGCGAGGTTCTCCAAAACTTCATTTAAATCCCATAATCAAATTGACTCTAGTTTTAACACTACATCTTTAGAATATTTGGTATATGAAGAAGGTCATCGATTTCCTACAGCGACTCGTAGTTCAAGTATAGCGAAACTTCATAAACCTAAAGTTCATGAGTCTTTAAATAATACATCACGTTCAGCTTATTCTAGTCCAAGACCTTCAGGAGGGTTATCTAAAGCTATGTCAACACAGACTCCATATGGCCAAAAGTCTCAATCTGTGCAATCAGAGATTATAAAAACGAAGATTGAAGAGGTTAAAAAACCTTATATTAAAAGAAAAAAACCAAAAATACCAACTCAGCCAATACAACAAAATTTCCCTCAGTTCTCATATGCCCCACCACCTCCGATTTATATACAAATGCCAACTTTTAATTCGATTCCTGGAACTCCATATCCGAATTATCCTGTTTATCCAAATTATCCTCAATACCCAGGGAATTATTATAATCCAATGTCGTCACAGACTACAGAAAATATAGAAAGTCCTGAGAAAACTGAGAAAAAAACCTCACATGAAGCTTCAGTACAAGTTAAAGAATTTCAAAACTCTGGCTTACAAACATTAGAATTCTTTGAAGAATCCTCATCTCAGTCATACTCACTCACTGAAACACCTTCGCTTAAAGCTTGGTTCCAAAACTTCGGTTCTAATATGTCCCCGGCTGAGCTTCTTAAAAACAATAAATCACTTTATCTTAAACTTATACAAAATCAATACCCGCATCATTCAGTTTTTCATTTATCATCAAATAAAAAATCACATAAACATGAACCGAAAACACCAAAACGTAGAAGCTCAGATAAAAAGAACAAACGTGTGCATATTTTAAGCCCAAGAATTGAAGAACTTTCTACTCCTAAAAATAGATAATGTATTAGCTCTCTGATAATATTAAATTTTAAGCTGCAGCTTCATCCATTATATAATTGTTAAGAGCTTTTCTCATAAAATTTTCAGTGAAAACTATTTCACATAAAAAAAAATATTTTTTCTTCTAAGATTTGTTCTGAGGAGGCTTTTAAGATATTCTTCAGAGATGATGATATCGATAATAAATATCCCTCCTTGATATAAATGCCATCCTAAATAAAATTAACAGGTTCATCAAAAATACCTTTCCAATATGTCATATTAGACTTTCCATTATATGAATTATATAAAGTTTTTATCATATTTTATTTATAGAAAATAGTTCTTTATACCCTAAACTATTGTTATTTATCAAGTCGGCTTAGAATATGCGAGTTTTTCTAGTTTGTTTTTGATAACAGTGAATTTCTCATCAAATTGTTTAGATGTCAACACAGGTGGTTGCCAGGATTCTAAAGCGTTTTGTGCTTCAATGCTATCTTTAAGCCACTTTTTCGCTGAGTCTATAACTTCCCATCCCTCACCAATCTGTTCTTTAGTTAACCAAGTAGCTGTTTCAGTCACTTGAGCCATAAATTCTTCAAGTTTACTAAAATATTTTCCAGCTTCTTCTATAAGCTTAGGTCTTATTTTATACTCTTGTTCTCTTTCAAGAGCTAATATAAGTTTATCTCTAACATCTTTTAACTTATGTTCCAATTCATTAGTATCTGCTAATAAAAAATCATCACTTTCCATCCATTCACCTAATCCTTTAGCAAATTCTATATACTCTTCTCTCTCTTCTTCAGATGTAACTTTAATAAAATCCTTTTCTTCAACCCTGTCTCTTATAAAATAAGTTGCACTTTCAAGTTCATTTTTCAATTGTCCAAGTCTTTTTGCATTACTTTCCTTTACTGCGAATTGTTTGATTTTTTTCTTAATCTCAACTATCTGTTCTCGACTTGGTTGATTTGGTGAACTTATATCAACAGCATTAATTGGGATTTTATTTTGGTCCTGGTCTAGAACTTTAGCTAAGAAAACTAAGCCGTTTTTATCAAGAACAAATTCTAAAGTTAAAACACCAAAGCTATCTAAAGCATAATTATAATAATCTGCTTGAATATTAGCACAAGTTTCATATAAGATAAAAGTATCATTAATTGGTAAATCAATTTCTATGCTAACTCTTGATGAATATCTGCTTCCAATAGGGAAAACAAGAGTTTCTTTATTATTATTTCTTATAAAATATTCACAACTAGTCACATCTTGTAAGGAAATTGGTTTTACTGTTACTGTTGCGCTATCTTTAGCTGCATATAAAGCTGCACCTTGAGCCATAGCTTCATTTGGATCTAGATGTGTTGAGAATTTTACGTTAAAAGATGATTCAAGAAGGTCTTCGATGAATGGAATTTTACTTACTCCTCCGATAATTTCATAGCTGTGGACTTCGTTTTTTGATATGTTTAGACGGTTTAAAAGTAGATTTAAAGGGTCTGTGAAAAGAGAAGAATAGGATTTGAGGATAGAGTTTAATTGGTCACGTGTAAGTTCATATGTGAGAGTTTCAGATTTATAATAGTTTTCAATGCGAAGATGACAAACTTTATTGGCGCTGAGGGTTTTTTTGCAAAGATTGACTTCTTTGAGGATCCTGGAGACAATTTTAGCACTTGGAATTTCAGTTTGTGAGAAATTCTCAGTAGAAAAGGCGAGAACTTGCTTGGTAAGTTCATAGTCAAATAGTGAACCACCTAGGTTTTCAATAAACTCATGGCCTAGGATGTCAATAAAACTTTTATATTTTCCGTTTTCATAGTATCCCCAGATAGTCGCTGCGGTGATTTGCACATATGAGACACCTATATTATAAACCACAACCACATGATCAGTATCATCATCTATTCTATCTAAAGCATAATACAAAAGTCCAGCACTATTATCATTAATAACCCCTAATAAATTCAACCCAGAAATCTCAATAGCACTCATAAGTGAAAGTTTTTGTGCCCTAGTAAATGAACTTGGTATAGTCACAGAACAATCTTTAATACTTGTCCCAGCAAAAGTTGTGGTCATTTGTTGAATATATTCTAAAACCATCCCTGCTATTTCTTCAACTTCATAAGAATCATCCCCGATTTCATATGAAAATCCTCCGAATTCTGAAGGCTTTCTAGGAATTGCTTGATATTTTTGTTGGAGAAAAGCTGAAGCTAATGGGTCATTGAATTTTTTACCTAATAATTCTTTGATTACTGAGACTGAAGTTTCTGGGTGTTTTGTAAGCTCAGTTTGTCCTTTGTAGCTGAAAAGACGGATTCCGTCATGGATTGCGAATGTTAATGGAGTTGATCGTTTACTTTGCTCGTTTTCGACTAGGACTAACTTTTTGCCTGGTTTGATAAGAGAGACTTTTATGAGTTCGGAGCCAAAGTCGATTCCTATAACATTGGCTTCGACAGCAAGTAAAAGGTATAAAAATATCACCATTATTACGTGTTGAAAGCTCATACATTATTTTCAATCTCTCACCTTCTTATAATTTTATTAAATCTATTTCCATCCTCCCACCTAACCTTCAGCCTAAGCCATATCTCTTTAATCTAAACTTTAAAACCTGTAAATCAACTTCTAATCATCAAGCCTTTTTCTATACTAAAATACACAATAACTCATAAAAATATACAAAAAAACCTTTATAAAACTTCATAAATAAAAATATCATTATAACTATCACCCAACAATACAATATAAATATTTACTTCTCTAACACAATCTTAATACTAGACTAGACATTATCAATAGATTCTCTTAACAAAGCTTGGACAATAGTCAAGCGATAATTCCTAACTAATACTAATCAATAGATTCTAAACATAATATAAATAATAATGAAATAAAGTTTTAGTTTACCCATTCAGCTTATTAAATTCCTCAAGTATCTTTCCTCATAAATAATAATTTCATTTTATTCATAGAACTACCTCACTGCTAAAAATATTAAATATAGATGTTATATAGTTAAGGATATCAATTGAATATTTTTGTGATTTATAGCATTTAAAGAAGATTTCTAGTTTTTTAAATAGTATTCTTAAGTTCAGTGTTTTTTTTTGGCTAGAAACTAATAATGATTGTTGATATTTAATAATATGTTTATAAAAATCTTAGATAGAAAATCATATAAAAATAAAAGGTATTAGGATGTTATACACAAATGCAAGCTTTAAAACATAGATACTAATAAGATCATTTCATTCCTATTTCTTTAAAAACTTATCAAACTCAATGATTTTTTCATTAAGTATCATATCAAACTATTCTTCTATTATCCTATTCTATTATATCTTTTTTTATTAAATTTCCTGCTTATTCTTCCTCCTTCATCTCTTCTTAAACCCACATTATCATCATTTACCAAATTAAAATCAAAAAGCATATAAATCATAAATACCAAAAAATGGATCTACTAAAACTAAAGCTGACCTTACGTGAAGATCAAATCATCAACATGCGAAAACAAATCGCCAAAGTCTCCGAAGACTCTTCAGCACTAGACCAAAAAATCGATTCTTTAAAAAAAATCCTCTCCACCTTAGAAATCAAGCTTAAAGACAAAGATCAAGACCTTGAACTAGAGCTGAAAAAAAAAGAAAAAGCTTTAAACCAATTATCAGACCTTGAAGCATCATCAGAAAAATTAGAAAAATTAGAAAATATAGATAAAATATCAGATATCACAACAGCTTATATTGATTTTTATACTAAAGATATTCAAAATAAGCCTATGTTTAAAAAATTACCTGAATTTGATGATAATCTTGAACCAGGTAAAATGAATGATATTGAATTAGATGAAGAATTGGAGAAGCTTGGGTTAAGTGATGTATTGAAGAAATATTCTTGATTGAAGGTTTTGATAAATAATGTTTGTAGTTTGATTTTTGGATATAGAAAAAAGTGTAATAAAAATGAGTCAGGATAAAGAGTTGGATTTTGCTATAGCGTCAGCACAGAAAGTTTATAAGGAGAAGCTTGATAAGTTAGGGGAAATTATTAGGAACTCAGCGGCGGATTTTCAGAATGACCCTTTGTTGATTACTTTAAAGCAAGATGCTGCTACGGAAGCTTTTGTACCTTTGAGGCTTAGAGAATTGTATGAAGATAGGACAACTAAAGAACTGATTGAAGGGCTGAAAAAAGAGCTAAACAAAGCTATAACTGAGTATTTTCTCGAGCAAAACGCGCGATTGCGGGCAGAAAAGCAGTTGGAACTCGAAAAAACTTCAAAAAAGGAGTGCCAAGAGCAAATAGGAATCCTCAAGCTTTCCATAAAAGAGCTTGAGTCCAACCTGGAAAACCTCCGAATAAAATATGAAACCGGAATGAAATCCAAACAATCCGAAATCCAAAATCGAAAAACCGAAACCCAAAAGCACAAACTAGTCCTTGAAGATTTAGAAAAACTTAATTCATCCCGTACCGAAGAAAACCTTTCCTTAAAATCCCAACTCGAAAAATCTAAATCAGATCAAATTAATTTAGAAAACCTTATTTCAGCTATACGTAATGAAAACAATATCCTTCTTCAAAAAGTTCATATCCTAGAAGATGAACTTTATACCCTTAACATAAAATACAATGACGCATCAAAAGAAATCGAATTCTTAAACAGCCAGGTATTCAAAATTGCTGAAGAAAAACAAGATCTTGAAGAGTCCACATCATTTTTCAAATCATCCTTAGCTAATGAAAAAGATAAAGAATTACAAGACTTTAAAGAACAAGTCAAAGATGTAAGAAAAAGATTATCAATTAAACTTCAAACAGTTAAAGATGAAGTTGAAAGAAAAAACATAGAAATTTATGAATTAAAAGGATTATTACAGAAATATGAACAAGAATTTGATATGCAAAAATCACAATATGCGAAAATTATAGCATCACAAGCTGAGGAAATATCTTTTATTAATATGACCACATCACAAAGAGAAAAGGAAAAAGATGAACAATATATGAATATGTTAAGAAATATGAATGAAAATTATATTGAGAAAAAAATGCATATTATGCTTTTAGATGAACAAAATGAACAGCTTAAGAATTCGTATATGAAAAGTTTGAAGAATACAGAAAATGAGTTGAATTATAAATGGGAAAAAAAAATAAGGGAAGAGATGTTGGAAAAGGATGAGAAAATGGAAGAGTTGAAAAAAAGGGTGAATGAAATTGAAGATGAGAAAGAGGATGAAATTAATAAAACGATGTATGCAGAAAGAATGGTGGAGTTTGAGAAAATAAAATGTGAAGAAATTATTAAGAGGAATGAGATTTTGCAAGAGAATATGAATGAGTTGCAGCAGATAAAAGATGATTTTATCATGCAAATTGAAGAGGTTAATAATGTTGTTAATGAGCTTAAAGGGCAAATCGCTGATCTTCAAGCGAAAAAAACTGAAAGCGAGAACAGGAATATCGAATATGAAAATGAAATAAAAGAAATCGAGAAAAAACATAATGAAACTCATAACAGAAATCTAAGAAAACACTCTGATGCTGCTAATGAAAACAAGTTGCAACAAGAAAAAATCGAAGAACTTGAAAACCAGATTCAGCTTATTAATAACGAAATCAATAAGAAAATTGAATATAACAAATTCCTTGAAAGAAAAAAACAGGAATTTATAAACTCATCTAATGAAACTATAGAAAAATTATATTCTGATCTTCAGCAAGAAAAGGAGAAAAATAGAAATGCTATGCAAAGGGTTCTTGAGGATTTAGAACTGGAAAAAATTACTAATGAAATTTCTGATAAAAAACTTCAGAAATATTTACAAGAGATAAACTATTTGAATGAGCAGATTAGTTATTTAAAAGAAGAGGTTGAGGTTGAAACTAAGAAAGGGGGGACGTTAAAGAATTCTATGAATGAGTATTTAGAGCATATTAGCCAATTTGAGTTAATAATTGATGAAAAAAAATCAGATATGATTCGTTACAAAAAAGAAATTAAGACCATGATTCATGAGATTTTTTCAAAAGTCCACTCAGAACTCAATAACATCAAACTTAACTTCATTGATGAAATTCAATGTTTAAACAAAGACACATATGGGAAAACAAATGAACTTATGAATCTTATTGCCCGAAGTTTTAATAAAGCAAAACTTAATTGGTTAAAAGACCTTGAAGACCTTAATTCCAATTTAGTTTCATGTAAAATGGAACTTAAAAGATGTAAAGATTTATTAAATGATACTGAAGAAAATCGTATAAAAGACCAAAAACAATTTAAAAATATTATAGACAGTTTAGAAAATACTTTAGAGTCTAAAGATACTGAATTTAAAGAAGCGATTGGAAGGTTACAAAGTTTAGAAAAAAATCAAAAAGACTTACAAGGATTGTTAGAAATTAAAGAAATTGAAATTTTTAAACTTAAAGAACAAAATGATCAGAATTATAATGATCATGAAATATTATATAATGATTATAAAAATTCAGAACAGTTTTATAAAGGAAAGCTTAAAGATTTGTTAGAAAATATTATAGTGTTAGAAGAGAGTCAGCAGAAGACAATGAAGGATTTGTATGGTGATGTTAGTGATTTGAAAAATGTGATTAGAGATGATTTAATGATTGTGGGTGAAGGGATTGGGTATAAAGATTTTAGGAATTGATTAAGAGTTAATTAATAAGAGATAATATTGAAAGTATCCTTAAAATATATATTGAATGAGAATATTATTATCTAAAATATATTTTATACCCTATTCATAATAAAAAATGGGCGATGACTATGCAGAGCCATTCGAGAGAAATTGGGAAGATAAGGACCAGAAGATTCATGAGATCAAAGTTAACAACCTTGAAATTACTGAAGATGACGGTATCCAAAGAATCGAATCAAGGCCTCAAAGAAGTGGACCTGCATGGAATTTAGAAGAAGCTAATGAATCACAACCTACCGAGACTACAACAAAAGGAAAATTCTTAGCATCACATCTAAATAAAAAAAAGCCCCCTGTAAATGACAAGTTAAACTTCCCAGGAATTGGTATAGCACCTGCTGAAAAAACTACATCAGAAAGTCAAGAAAATAAGTCAGCTGGTGATAAAAAATCTTCTGCTGCCAAAGGGTCAAGTTCAAACCCATATGGAGAACTAGACGAAGAAGAGGAAAAACCTTCACCTACTGTTGAAGAAAAAACCACTGCTAAGAAGCCTTCAGGGAAGAAAAAAGGAAGCAAAAAGCAAAAATGGACGGCTATAAATGCTAATGTGAAAATAGCTACAACAGCTGAGGAAAAGGATTCAAATGTTTTTCAGAAAGAAGAAAAAAAGGTTGTATCTACAGATTATTCAGATAGACCAAAATATGAATCAAAGAGCTTCCAAATCAAACCATCAGGACAAGGGTTCAGGAATTTTGATAACAAACCAGCTGAGAGCGTATTTTCATCAAATAAACCTGAAAGTTCTTCAGTTTTTGGCTCAAGAAGAACTGAAAATTTTGCCCCAAAGCCTGTTGAAGAAAACCAAAGACCTATTGCCTGGAGAAATATGGAAAATAAAGTTGTTGAAGAACCTAAGTCAAGGAATCCTGATATTGAATCTACTGAGCCAGTTAAAACTGATGCACCGAGGAAATTTTTCAATTCCAAGAAGGTTGGAGTTAAACCTGAAAGCTCAGATCCATTAATGCCAAAGGAAAAAGAGCCTGAAAATCCTAGGAAAGATGTTTGGGGAGAAAACATAAAGGAACCACAAAGGAAAAATGCTTGGGCCAAATAAATAGCATTTAGTTAATAATAGAAAGCAGGTTATGCTAGAGGGGTTTATATGTTTTTTTTTTAGTATTTTGATATGATTTTTAAAGATTATTAGTTTTTTAAGGTTAAGATTTGTAGTATAGAGAATATATAAGTGGTTAATTGATAGAAGATGCATTTGAGAAAATTTTTAAGTAATAAAATCTTTTATTACTACATAGAATTTATTAAATCAAACCATTCCATCATATATTGAATCAACAACAATAAGCCCAAAAATACCATATAATAATTTTCTTCTTATCTAAAAATTGATACAATTTCTAAGCATTTCTATTCTAATAAATTTCTTCTTATCTAAAAATTGATACAATTTCTAAGCATTTCTATTCTAATAAATTTATTATAAAAACAAGTATGTTAGGAATCGAAGATTTAAAAACTAAACAAGCATCAGAAGCTATAACAATAGAAAGTTATGAAAGTGCAGTTGAGAATAGCCCAATGGTCAAATTAAATTCATCATTTTTTAGATATTTCACAGGATCACCTGAAATGCTCAGCACGCCAAGGAATAGAAAAAGAGTGTCGAATTTACCAAACTGCAAAAAGTTCATACTTTTTACAAGTAAAATCCTCAAGACTGCGATAAAGCGTCAGATGATTTCAGCAATAGACTCATTGCGACAGTTAAAATATAAAAAGCCAAACCATCCTGTATTAGAAATTGTTTGTGATAAATATAAATTCATCAATATTGACCTGATACTCGAAATCTGTTTAAAAAATTTTTATCATGTCTTAAACTCACTTTCTATTCAGGAAAAATTCAAAACCTTCCAATTAATAAAAATATTTACTATTAAAGCACATAGTCAATCAATATTATGCAAACTTATAGCGAGAAAATTCACTTTGATTAAAACTGCATTTACAAAATACAAATGCAAAATAGTTGAAATGAAAATGAAAAAAATCATTGTTATGTCTGCTAGAAAACGTGCTGGATATACTCGTCTTTATCACTTTTTCCTAAAAAGGCAAATTCATGGATTTAACCATCTGAAATCATATAGAAAAACAATAAAAATACTTGATATAAACAAAGAATTTAGTTTATTTCAATTAGAGTTTTTTTTGAATGAAAAAATAAAAGGAGTTTTGAAATATGGGATTGGGAAAATCAAGTTCTTGATAAGACTAAAAAATCTTGCTGGGTCAAGTAAGTCGAAGTGGAGGTTTGCGAGTTGTATTAAAAAACTTAATGCTTTAACTTTGAGGTCAAAACATTCCGCGTTTAATATGTGGCAAATTTTTACTGTAGCATGGAATATGGATAGTATGGTTTATCAAGAGTATAATAATATAGGAATGGTATTATGAGTTTATAATTAATATGGAGAATATATAAAATTGTGTATGATTAGGTTGATTATTATAAGATTTTATATCTATTAAGTGTTTATTGGAAGAATATTATAGGAATAGTATTATGTGATAGTTTATGATATATTTAAATGATATATATCGATAGGATGTATAAGTTTAGGTTATAAATTTTTTTTAATTATTGAATTATCATATAACTAATTTTACCATTAAAAAAAAAAGTATAAAGACTATCAATTATTCCAAAGAGTAAAATAAGATAAAAACGTATTTTTATTGTAAACCTTCTTTAACTTAAATTTTTTATCATTAAATATATAAATCCTAGCTTTTTTCTGAAGGTTTAATCGTGACGATATTCTTTGAGTTGCTCGTTGTATAATTCAAAGTTGTTTGAATAGGCATAATCAATAAAATACTCATAATATTCCTAACTGTCTCAGTCTCGCTTCTCAAAAACGGATAAACCACAAAGCAATACAAAAAAACAAGTAAAAAGCAACAGACAAACACAAAAATCATAAGATCCCTAAGTTTATCCATAATAATTTCCCCAGAAACCTTATCAAGTTCAATCACCGCATTATCTGTCAACTCATTAAACTCAATAACCCTTTCTAAAAATGTTACCATATCTTGACTTTTATCTTGAACCTTATTAAAAGCAATAAACGTGCTTTCTTGTGACAAAAAAGCAACAGCTCTAAAAATTCCAAGTTTTGTATAAGGTTTTCCTTCTAAAGTCTCAAAAATCATAGAATAAATTTCATGATTCATCAATCTAAAAGCTTTTGGACTGTTTACTATAGATCTTGAAGCTTTCATAGCAGTTGCTAAATTGATCAAAGCCCCTTTAGCTTCATTAAACGGGTAAAAAAGCGGAAAAAGCTTGTCAAGGGCAATTTTAGAATTCTGAATATCTTTTTCTATAGTAAAAAAGCTCAAATGTAGCAACTGGACCCTTCTTTGGACTACAGATTTTATTAACAATGGCCGATGGGATAAAAGCCTATCTAAAGTATTTACAAATACAAGATAGCTAATTAAATAAACAAGGCCTACAAAAAGGAAAATAAATAAAATCCTTGATAAATATCTAAAAGTATATTCAAAATATCTACATGATGAAACATGCTCTATAGATTCTTTAGACTCTTTAATAGCACATACTGTTTTTGATATATCATGATGATTAATCAATCTATCTTTAAGCATATGAATAATTTCGACTGATGAACTAGATACTCTTTTTAATAAATAAGCCCATAATGTTTTTAAAGACTTATCTGTGTGTATAACAAAAAGCACACAACACACCATTAAAAAGCCTTGGAAAATTGTCCCAGATAATATCAAATAAAAACTGTTATCTCTCAAAACCTTAGCCCTATCAACCTGACATCTTGAAAAATCCTCCATAGTCCGATTTGTGACATCGAAAATATTCCCAATGCCATTATAAAGGATAAAAAACAAATCTTTATCATAATCTGTGATATTACCATCTAACCCTATTATAATTTTTTCAGCCTATATATTTCATACACTTTTTATCATCATTCTTATAATATTAATCAAACTATCTTTTTTCAATACAACATCAGGATATTCATCATAATAATCAACATCAATAGATTTTAATAAAGATGATGCAGGACAATAAGACCAACTATCATAACTATTCAAAAGTTTATCTTGATTTAATTTAAGATCTTCAATAATATCTTGAAAATTTGTCATATTAAATTCAGAATATAATCCATTTCTTCTTGTAATATCTAATATTCTAGTTAATAATGTTATATGAGCAGATGAATAAGCTGTATCGCTTAAGTTTAAAAAAGCTGTTAATGATATTTGTTTTTGTACTTCTTCTGATATATAACCAATTATACCACCTGTTGATATTAATATTGATAAAAGCTGTATATCAAATACTGAAATTAATAATGCATATTTCGTCATTGATAAAACTTTTAATGATTGTTTTATATGTTTTGTTTCAGGGATTGAAGAGAAAAGACTAGTTGATGATTGACCGTTTGGGGCTGATTTTTCATAGAGGTTACCTTTTTCGTCGAAGATTTTTTCTAGTTGGTCAACTTGGAAAGTTGTATCAAGTCTTTCGTCAGCTGCTAATAAGAAACTTATTCTTCTATGTTCGATGTTTTTTAGATCAAATGTGCTGAGTTTTCTTAGTTTATGAAGTTCTTCAGTGTCAAAACAGATGTAGAGGATTTTGAGGATTGCGTTACCTACTTGGACATCTTTGATAAGGATATTGATGAGTTTGTCTTGAAGATTGTAACGAACTTGGACATAGTCAACAGTACAAAAGTCGTCAAAGGAAAAATCATGAAATATGTCTTGGATGTAAAGGTTTTCGATATTTTTATCATTTAAACCAAGGATTTGAGGGAAGTTTTTACTGTGTTCTTTTAGGAGACCATTTGGATGCATAAAGCTGAAACCACGGTCTTTGCTAGTCAGTATCATATCAATCGCACATATAAAGTTTACTGAATCCACACAACCTATAATCTCTGAACTCATTGTGCATTCAAGCAAAAACCCTCTAGAGTCCAACATAAATGAAGGTGTGCATTTAAAAACCTCAATATTTGTTGTGTGTTCTAAAAACTTTAAAAGGAAATTATCATGAGGTTCTCTAAAATCTTTTGGCATCAAATTATTTATTGATAATCCTCTTGCTTCTTTGCTTTTCAAATGCACAAAATCCAAATAGTTATTCGTAAAATACATTAGTTTGCCAATAGTCTTAGGGTTGCCAGATAATACAATAAATGCTCTTCCGCTAGCAAAGCTTAAATGATGTTTTGGCATACCTTTATTCATCGCAATCCTCGTTTCACCCGCTTTCCCCATAAATCTATTCCCATTTTCAACATCATTCAAAACATTTATCAATAACGATCCATACAAACTCTTTGCATCTATTGATGTTGGGAATCTTTCCAATATACTCTCATACATTTTCCTTATCTCTTTAGCTTCTTTTGCTAAATTATTAACAAACCATCTAAGTTCACTAATTTTATATTTCCCTCTATTAACTTTTTCTATAAAATTCAAGTACTCCAAACAAAAATTTTTATCTTTTTCTTTAGCTTCAAAAAAGTCCACAAAATATTGATGCATTTTAAAACCTTCTGATGTAGCTTGACATTCTTCTTTAAGCTGTTCTTTACATTTATAAACTTGAAAATTTGTGAAAATATCTAAACCTTTAGAAGGAATTCCAATTATTTTATTTAGACCAAGCATTTTGTTATGTAAAACATCACTGCAATAATAAGCTTGGATTATTCGATTGAATTTACTTGGATGATGACTATAGTTTTTTACNTCACTGCAATAATAAGCTTGGATTATTCGATTGAATTTACTTGGATGATGACTATAGTTTTTTACTAAGTATGATAAAAGATCTTCTTTTAGAAAACCAGATTTTAGGTATTGGCGGATTGAAAGCTCGAAGAAACGGAAGTTACTACTGGTGATGTTGTTAATGTCAGGTAGTCTGGATTCACGGAAGTTTNCTAAGTATGATAAAAGATCTTCTTTTAGAAAACCAGATTTTAGGTATTGGCGGATTGAAAGCTCAAAGAAACGGAAGTTACTACTGGTGATGTTGTTAATGTCAGGTAGTCTGGATTCACGGAAGTTCAGAGTTTCTTTAACAAGGATTAATAGAGGTAGCTGTGAGAAGATTACAATAAGTGTGATAATATCAGCTCTATTCATTTTCAGTCCTACCCAAAACGCTAAAGACAAAAATGCGCAGTCCACATTCACAAATACCTTCAGCAAATTTGCAACAAAACAATAATACGGCAAATAATAAATTAAATACCCCGCACATGCTACATACATCAAAAAACATATAATCAAAAACGCTTCATAATTACTACTCTTCAACTCAGTAGCCAAATAGCAATTCAAAAACTGAACAACTCTTATAAGTGCACAAGCTTTACTATTACTCTTTGAAGTATTAATAATGCTCTTCGACACAAGTCTAATTTCATAAGCACAAGCCTCATAAAAAACAGTAAAAACCCCAACAATCCCCAAAAAAACTAAAGAAAATCCTTGTCCCCAAATACCATAATTCAACATATTCATATTATCCTTGCCTGAAAACTCTTCTATTTCTTTAAATTCCCCTGAAGAGTACTTGAATATTATAAAAAACATTGTTGTTATTGGTATAAACATAAGATCACATAGTATAAAAATACTAAATCTAGTCAAAGCTATATAAAAAACTGGTAATTTTTTTTTAAGCCAAACTCCAACAGCTAGAACTATAAAAAGAATCAGTGCAGATGAGGAGAAAGTTATTATAAAAAGAACGTAATTTGGCATAAAGTTGTATGAATCTGCTATTGGGTCAATTGATGGGGCGCTTATGATATACCAAAAGACTTTGAAACTTGACCAGTTTGATAAATTGGATTTTGCTTGCCAGAAAAAACGTAATGATTGACTTAAGATGCATAGATTGTATAAGGTGATGTATATTATAAGTAGGCTTGTTGACTCAGATAGGCTTCTGTTGCAAGGGTATAATGTTAGCCAGATCTTGTATATAAAGTCCATTATTAGGATAACTTGGAAAATGATAAGTAATTTTAAACAAAAATAGAATGATGAATGCAGTATACTAAAAAGGAGGATATTATGGTTATTTGTGATATGTAAAGTATAAAAAATAGCAGGAAATACCAAATGATAGGAGATGAGATACAGTTTAGTAGTTTTTATATGATTATGTTTTATTTACGATGAATTTTTGTTTGGTGTCTATGGTGAATTGCATATGAGAAGATATGAAAAATTAAGGATGAAAGTGAGTCTAAAGTTAGCTAGGGTGCTTGGTATGCAAATTTAATATGTTTTAGTTCAGTATGAGATTTTTTTAATGAAGTCCTAAAAAATTTGTTTAGTTTTAGATTTTTTAAGTTTGAAAAAACGCATAGAAAATTTGATTTTTAAGACTTTGAACCTGGTTTATACAAAGTGTTTTTTTTTTACTTGTATAATTGCAATTAAAGTATTAATTTATTATATTGTTTTTACGCAAGAAAATCCTATAGAGGAATTACGATTTTTTTTATTTATTCTCAAGTATTTTATCTATGCAAAAATTCAAAATAATCTTTTTAATAACAAGAAAAATTATGTGATAAATTTTTAGCATTGTAGGATAGTAAGATATTTATTAAAAAAATGCTAAATGCTACTTTCTTAGCAAAAAAATTTTAATATAAGTCTTCTATCAAAAATATATTCCTATCACATATTATCATATAATCTTCCTAATATTTATACTTGTTTTCATATGATATATTATCATATTATGCTTATTATATGCATTTTTAATTCATATTTTAAAAATTATTGGGATGATTAATGAAAGATGCTAACCTTGAAATCAATCGGTGTATTCCTATAATCAGTGGATATAGCATTCAAAAAAATAATAAAACATTGGAAAAGCAAAAACTTAAAAATCTCTTAAAAATTTATCGAGTATTAGCATATCGTTCTTTTAAGTAAGATTAGATATCATTTAAATAAAATCTAACAATCTAAAGATGATAATAAATAATCGTCGCAAGTACTACTTATTAATGTTATATGGGTATTCATATTTTTAGTTCATCACCTTTTTTGGCATATAAAAACACTGAAGCTATAAGTAAAATATTTACTCTAATCAAATCCGAAAAACTATTTTTGAAGTGAAAACTACTATTCAAAACATCATAATAATTAGTAATATAGAATATTAGAAAATCGGTTTTCCTTCAATACTTTATTACTAAAAGCATGAACTATATATCATTGTCTTTAAGATTTAATAGCTTTAAGTGAATATCTATATAAGAAATATAGATTCTTGATTATTTCTTGTTTGTCGTGTTTTTTCAAATTCTTAATTTATAAAACGATATGCGATAATGAAAAAAAATTAGTTTCTTCATTCGCATATTTTTTAAGTTTTTTTTCTGTTTCATGTCTTTCAGTTTTGTATTCATTGCAACCTTCAATAGCGTATTTTTCGTTTTCTGCCTAATGTTGACAGTTAGGGCATTTTTGATCCGTGCTTTGATGTCTTGAGAATTTGCAGTGTTTTGTGAAGTTTGATCCTGATCTCATTTGGAAAAACAGTCTTTCCTAAAGTAATTTTTGAGTTGTAAGTTAAGTATATAGGCATTATTTTTATTATAATAAACTAAAATCCACTGCATGAAGAAATTAACATAAAAGAAGGATTTAAGTATTTAGATTCAACGTTTGCAAGCATCAATCTAGTTGAATCAAATACAGAAGGGTTTTTTTATGAGTTATATTAAAACTTTGATAGGAGTAAAATTATAGCTATATTAGAATATTTTTTTTTTATGATTGAGTTTATTATTTAAATGTATAAGTTTTTCAGAATAAGATTAATGTGATCAGGGTGTTATTAGCTCAGATGATTAAGAGTTTTGAGTTTTTTGAATTTATTAGTATTCCTTTTACTTTTAACAGTTTTATGTCAATAAAATGATATTGAATAAGGGTATTTTTAGTATATCTTTTGATGATAGTGAGTTTAATAAGTTTATCTATCATATCAATGAGTCTTTATCTTTGAAAATAATATATAGATCTCATATTTACTTATAAGGAAAGCATATTTCATAATATAATCGATTTCTTAGTTAGGATTAATAAAAAAAATAATTAATATTAGAATGGGTTTTAAGAAATCGCTTNAAAAAAAATAATTAATATTAGAATGGGTTTTAAGAAATCGCTTATAATTCAATTTACTAAAGGATATCAAATAATCCAGAGATTTTTTTTGAAAATATTTTTTTTTTGCTTTATTCATATATGAATATAAATTTGAATTAGATTTCAAAGTTTACATATAATAAATACAAGTATAATTACTTCAGCTTATGTATTATTCAAAACCAATATTTCTATACAAAATAAACAATTTTTAATGGTTTTTTAATAAATAAATTCATTAACAAGATTAGAAACTCAATTTATATGTAAATTTCATATAATCACCTTTATATTATAACTTCATTCTTATCTAATCTTAAATCAAAACTTCAACATAAAAAATTTAAACCCTTTACCCTAACACCCATAAAATCATTTTCTAATTTAAATTTTCCTCATTTCCTTATCATCACAACTTTCAAAATTTATTCACCCAATTCCATAAGGTCATCCACAAACAATGATTTTTCATCTAAAAATATCAAATAAACTCTTCTATTAAATCTTACTATTCTATCATTCAGCTCCAAAAAAAAAGTTTAGAGAGTCTATTTATTTTCAAATGCAGCATATTTATTGAATAAATTTCTCAGCCAGCATAAATTCAATATTTTATTTTGTATAGCACACTTATAAAGTTACAATAAATAATTTCTACTCAAAAGCTAAGTCTAACTATAAAATCAAGTATAATATTAAACTATAGCAAATATAAACTTAAATTATACCATTTATTATTCAAATCAACTTATATTTCTGAGTTTTTATTTTGTGCTTTTTTTCTATTTTTGTGATTTTCTGTATATCAGCTTATCGATTTATTAGGCTTATCAGTTTTCTTTGTTATAAATGGGACGTTTGTATATAGCACTACTTGAAATATACCCACTGAGAAAAAGTACATTCTCGAACTCAGAAATAGTCAACACCTTGATCTTCATATGCTATAATGTGATTATCTTGGGCCAAAATATCTATCTCTGTATTACAGATAAAATTGAAATCAACAGATGGCAAAATTATGAACTTTTTTGGCAAATTATCAGTTCTCTTTCAATTGACTTTTTAGCTTTAAGCCTTAGTGTATTTCAAGCTTTTTATTTTGTTATGAACTCAATACTTGTGATAAGTTATATCATGATTGGGGTTATTATTATCCTTTACGCCTTTAATAAAAGGCTTCATAAAACTATTTTGGCTGTTTTGAGGTTATTTTTGGCAGTTCAGTGTGATTTTTTTTTCATTCCTTTTGTAAATACTCTTCTCATACAGTTTAAGTATTCGAATTCCTATGGAGAAAAAGTTGTAGAATATCTTGGGTATTATGATTCTACAGATATTGCAATGGGTGAGCCGGGAAAATTGTTGTCGATATTTTTCCTTTTATTACTTCTTGGCATAACACTAGGATGGGAAGCTTGTAGTTATGAAATAAGGAACTCTGATAATAATTATGTTTATGATTCTAAGATTAGTGCAAGTATTACAATTATTATCAAGTGCATTTATTTTGCAGCCTGTATTATGAATATTTATATAAAAATATCAAGCTTTAGACTACACCTTTTGCTGATTTTTTGCTTATACTTATTTGCTTCTATTCTCATACTATATCGATGCCCATATTATTCCTTCTGGATGAATTTCATAAAAGCTTATATAAACATAGCAATATCACTAACATCTTTACTGTTTTTGATTGGATTAGAAATAAACAGCTCAGGGTTTATTTTATTATTATTTATCATTCTTCAGCCAGTTTTAATGTTGATAATTTATGAATCACTTATATACAGGCTATCAAAAGTTCCAAGCATACAAATCGCTGCATCATTAAATTTTATAAGTTATGAATTATCAATAAGAAATAGTTTGAAAAATGGAGAACAAGGAGACAACTTACTTACTAGTATGAGTCATAATTTCAAAGCTTTTCAAAACAAATCCAACATCATTCTCCAAAGTTACTATTGTTCTGATCATCTTGAAAATCCCGCTTTAGCCTATAGCAAAATAGTTTCAATCGACCACAATAGTTTCGACATTTTCACCAACTTCCAAATCTTCAAATGCAAAAAACACCTCCAATCCTTATGTGAAGAGCATTCAGAATCTTATAAACTAATAAAATATTTCGCCGATTTTAAAAATACCAAAAATTTAGATGAAGATTTCTGTTACCTCTACCTAAAATTTTTTTATAAAATATTCCGAAAAGAAATAAACATAAATGAATTAAAAACATACGTGAAACAATTAGCTGAACTTATAGAAAAAGTTTGTAATGGATATGAGTCTATTTTAAAAAATAACCCAAGTTCAAAAGAAGTTAAAGATGTATATGGGTCAATGTTAATGAATCTTCTTCTTGATAATGAAAAAAGTCAAGAATATTTACATAAAGTTACAATCTCAGAATCTTGTCATCGTAAATTCAGTCTGAAAAACAATTTAAGTTTCACATCAAATCGTGGGTTTTTAGTTGTGTCAGGAAGTTCAAACAATATAGGCAAAGCTGTTTATTTTAATAGGAATTTTATGGAGTTTATGTCGTTGACTATAGATGGAGCTCAAGATTCTTATTTGAATCAGTATCTTCCTAAGGTATTTAGAAAACATCATGATAATTTGCTTTTGAATTTTGTTCAGAATTCTATGAATAATGTGGTTTTTGAATGTTTACCTACTGTTCTAGTTAATGCAGAAGGGTTTCTTAATATGTGTACAGTGACTTCAGAGATTGCTGGGTATGAAAATTCTGTTTATTATATTGCGGCTATAGATCCAATATATGCACATGGAGAAGCTTTTTGTATTATTGAACCTAATGGGCTTATAAGAGAACATAGTAAAAATTTCCCTGCATCCCTTGGATCTGATTCACGTATTGTCGAAGGGTTGAATATTCAAGAGTTTATATCAGGAATTGTTTTGAATGATTTAATAGACGATTTGGGTGAAGATAAACTTATAAAAATCGACAAGAAAGGAATTTTTGCCAAGGTTTGGGTTAAAAAGTCAACTGCTGCGACTATAAATTTCTATATTTTCCATATTGAAGAAAGTGCTAATGTAGATGCTTCTGGGATAGCAGAAAGTAAGTCTCATTCAAAGAGAATCAGTTTTATGGTCAACATTGAGGAAGACCAGAAAATCCCAGAATTTTCTCGTGAGATTTTAAAGGAATTAAGTCAGAGTATTATTGAAAAAGAATATGAAGAGGAAAAAAAAAAGGACCAAAGCCAGTCTTTAAGCCTTTCGTTGCTTAGTACAAGTGAATCTAAGTCAATAAACAATTCTATAAGGGTATTGAATGTTACGAAAATTTTGCTTCTAATTGCGGTAGTATATATTTAGATATGTGTGCTGATTGTTTCTAATATTGTTGTTCTAGTGTATATATCTCAAGAAGTAAAACATATAAATTCACTTAAAGCGTTTACTGACCTAAGCAATCTCGCATATTCCATATCCCAAACCGCTTTAATGGTTAGATTATTAGACATAAATGCAAGAACATATTCATATAATTACTTTACAATTGACGATTTAAAAATAGTCTTAAATAATTTAAAAGACTCAAGAGAATTATTATTAACCAATTATAATAGCTGGAAATATTGTTCTGCATCAGATATCGTCAATCNCTAAAGCATTCAAATCTTTATGAAGTAAGTAATCTTGTAATAAGAAATGTAATTATCACAAAGGCTGAGGCTATTATAAACGAGCTTGAAAGTGGAAGTAAAAACTATACATCAAGTCTTTTTTTCATACTTTATAATGCTCAAGGTAATACTTTCAATCAAATCAATAATACTATTCATAGCCTAGCGTATTGTGAATTAGATAGGGTAAAAACCCTTGAGTCTATAACAATAATCCTTATAGCAGGTGGTGCAGGAATAATTGCATTAGTTTATATACTTATTACGCTATATATTCTTAGTATTGACAAATCACTTAATTTGCTGTGGAACTATTTGCAAAAAAGAGCAGTAATGGGGTATTTTGAAGTATTTACGTCTTTGCAAGAAAGGCTTATTTGTTATCATAATATGCCGGAAAACCTTGAAGAAGCAACTGATAAGTCAAAAAATTTTAAAACTGATATTAAATTCAAGCATTCAATAAGATATCTTGGAACTATAACATGGCTTTTCTGCCTAGCAGGGATAATTTTACTTATAGATCATTATACTTTTTCTAGTAAAATCGATTCATATTTATCTCGCAGACCATTGCTTTTGAAAACCGTTTACCAAAGAAAAATGCAAATGACCTTAATAACTCTGAATTCTTTTGATTATGATATAAGAAAAACAAACCTCTCTATAAACACGATATTCCCTCAATTTTACGGAATAAACGAACCTAGAGATACTATATTGAAAATCGGTACAACAATCAGAGGTGCAAGGAATTTTGTTAAGCAACCACTTAGCATGGAACTTATGCCTACTTCTGTTCAAATCTCGATGTTTAAAACTTTAACAAATACAAGTACTTTTTTATCAAATGGAATATTTTTTGCAGCTGGATTTATGGTTCAAGAATGCAACTTTATAGCTTTTAATAACATTCAAGACACAGAACTGGTAATGAGAGGGTTTTTTAATGAAATTAAAGAGTTTAATACAAAATCTACAGAAATTTACGATGATATAAACGCTGGTTCAAAGATGATTATTGAAAATAAAGTTACTGATTTTATTTACTTTGTGTCAAGTTGGTGCTTTTTTTATTTTATCATTTATTTTGTATATGTTTTCCCGTTATTTGCTAAAGAGATAAAGACGATTAAGAATGTGGGGAAAATATTGAGGATTCTTCCGGGGCTTAGTCCAGTGTCTCAAGGGACGAATTTAATGAGCACGAAAGGACCGAATTAAATAGAGATTAAAAAATTAAGGTAGTTTATAAGAAATGCACAAAAAATACTTAAATTTTTTATATAAAAAAAGAGCTAATAATAAAACTATATAAAAAAGTAGAGTATAAAGAAATCGAGTGCTTTCCCGAAACACAAAAATCAAAACCTTTAAAAATATTCTGATTATCAATACAATAAATTAGAGCTTATGATAATTGAAATTAGTTTTTTTACAGATTTAGAAGTTTAGTGCAATTTTGTATAAATGGGTTAGTTTTTTATGTGATGGATGGGATAGACGGATGTTATACTTTTTATAATTTTATGATTGCAAACTAATATTTTTGTATAGAAAATTTAACCTTGATTATTTTGTCATAGGAAAAATCATCTATACTTAGGACATAATTTGAATATCTCTTTATTTATATACTAAATACAAGCGTTTTTTATTAACGAGATATCATAATTATACAGATAATCTATTAATATCATTTTAACCTTATTGTCATATTGTAAACTTAAAATTCAAATTTCTTAAATACTTTCATATAACTTTGTCATAAAAACATTTTATCTCAAGCCACTCTTCAACTAACTCCAATCATCTTTCAAAATTAAACCTTTCATAAACACCATCACAATAAACCCACATCTATCAAAACTATCTCATACCCATCCAGCCTATATCAGTCCATAAAAAAATCCTAATAAACTAAATATCAAATAAATAAAATTACCTTACAAAGCCCTATCATAAAATTCCATCTTATCTCCAACATCTTCAGTATTTTATCATAAATTTCTCTACAAGCAAATTTTCTAATAAAAATAATGAGTTCCTTTCAAGACGATGAATTTTTTATGGACGCACTCTCAGCTCGTGGATCAGTAGCAATTGAACCTACTGAACCAGATGTAAAATTCCCTTTAGCCGCAAACCGAGATTTATACTTAAACGATTCATCTTGTTTTGTCTGTGAAAGAAACTTCACAAATGTAGGGATCGCAATCTCAAAAAAAGATCATTGTCGCTTTTGTTATAGAGGAGCCTGTATGCAATGCTTAGGATTTTATTATTATCACTCAGAAAATCATAGACTAGAAAAAATGTGTAGTACCTGCCACAACAAACTATATACAATGAACGAGCATTTTACAAACGAAATTCGCCAACTTCGTCTTGAGAGAATCCAACTTAAACAAGAAATCGACTTAGCTTTTAAACAAAAAGAAAGAGTTACAAAAGAACGACAAATAGCTGAAGCTGAACTTGATGATGCTAAAAAACATATGATTTTAAGCGTAGATGAAAAAGAAAAGATAATAAAAGAATTAAAAGATAAAAAACTAAAACTTCAAAGTCAAGAAGAAGAATACAACAATTTGATGGAAAATCTGATAAGTGAATCAAGTTTGCTGAATGCAAAATATCATGATATAAAAGATCATTATGATGAAGTTAAAAAGAAAGAGGATAAGGAGGAGAATATGATAAATAAGTTAAAGGAAAAATATAATCAAGTATTGTTGAAGAAAATCGCTTTAGCTAATCAGAAGAATAGTGGAAATGCTATTGATGATCAAGCGCTTATAAGAGTTGATGCTATGAAAGAAGAGATTGATGCTATTGAAAGGAAAATTACAGATGTAAATAAGAAAAACAGGAAACTTGAGAGAAAATTGAAGAAAAAAGAGCAGGAGAAAGATTTGAATGAGGAGAAAATAAATGAAATGCAAGAGAAACTGAGTGAAAAAAGGTCAGTTGTCGTAGAGGACAAGATGAGCCATGATGAGGAAATGAGGCTTAAAGAGTTAAAAAAAGAACTTAATTCAGCTGAGGAGTCGATAAATACATTAAAAGAAAGGCTTAGGATATCGAAAAAATCAACTAAATCTCAAGCTGAAGCAATCCCAGTCAATCATTATGAAGCAAACAAATTACTTATGGATGTTGAGGATAATAAAAAAGGTAAAGGTGAAGATGAAAAGACAGAATGTTGTAAATGTGTGGTAGTTTAATATTCATTATTTAGTTATAATTAAGTTATAGAATATAGAGAAAATGTTTATAATAATATTTTAATAAAGTTTATGTTTATTTAATAAGAGAACGTTTATGCTAATAAGAATATTTAGTTTTAGATAAGATTTTACATGGTAAAAATTTCCTGGCTGAAAATGCAATTTGTAGCTCAAATGAAGGCTTATTATAATAAAAAATGTTGGTTTTTATATTCGCAGTAGCTTGTCTTGGACATGACTTTTCTTGTGGCACAGGTTTAGACCTTGAACATAAGCCTTCGTTGAATTTTTATCAGTCTAAGCCTTTGTTGAGGTCTGATGAAATATCGCCAATTCGTTTAGCTTTGGATTTCACTGATGATGCTGATTTGTCAGACTTGGATAAGGCTAAGATTAATGAAGCTTTTGAAGCTGTGAATGATTTTTATTCATCAGCTTTAAGCTTGCCCCATCTATCTCAGAACTTGAAGCCCCAGAGCAAGTGCGGGGATATTAAGTATCCAAAAAAAGCTGAGACAGGCTATGAGACTGATGTTTTAGTTTTTATGTACACCTTATCCGAAGCTAACTACACGGCCATAGCTCAAGTCTGCGAACAAGATGGCGGGGACTTAAAAAGGCCTTTAATAGGTACAATTGGCATAAACTTTAAAGCTTTTTTAATTATTCCTCGACCAAAAATGATTCAATTTTTAATCCACGAAGTGGCTCATATTCTAGCATTTAACTCAGACCTTTTCTCAGATTTCGTCCTCCCAGACAAAACTCCTTACCTACCTTTCGAATACAATCAATCAGTATTTCGACGAGGAAAAACTGTAAAAACTATCGGGTTTCCAAAAATAGAAGAAAAGGCGAGAAGGTATTTTTCATACAAGTTTGAAGGTCTGGAGCTTGAAGACCTTGATAAAAATGATATTTCTTCTCATTGGGAATCAAGAATCATGCCTCAAGACTTAATGTCTAGTAAAATCCTTCCAGATGCTGTATTTTCAGATATAACCCTAGGGCTTTTTGAAGATTCAGGCTGGTATATACCAAATTACGATATAGAAGGGCCTATGACTTGGGGGAAAAATCAAGGTTCAGATTGGCTTACTAAAAGCTGTATAGATGAAAATTCCACACTTCAAGGGTTTTGTAATGATTTCTCTAAAACCCCATCTTGTAATTTTTTCAGTAACTCATATGNAATATAGCAGGGCCTATGACTTGGGGGAAAAATCAAGGTTCAGATTGGCTTACTAAAAGCTGTATAGATGAAAATTCCACCCTTCAAGGGTTTTGTAATGATTTCTCTAAAACCCCATCTTGTAATTTTTTCAGTAACTCATATGGAACTTGCTATATAAAAGACTATAAAATAATCCCAGATTATGAAGATTATTTTAAGACAAGACAAGGTGGAATTATAAATATGGATTATTGTCCTATTATCATACCAGATGAAGATGGGTTTTGTCAAGATCCAAATGGTAAAGTTAGAAATGAATATGGGGAAACTAAAGGACTTACATCAATGTGTTTTATGATTTCTGTTAATAAAGAAGTACAAGAAGATGCTCAAATTGATAATTTTAAGCCAGTTTGTTATGATATTGAGAGCTGTGGAGATAAATCGTTATGGATTACTATAGGTACTGAGTCTTATGAATGTAAATATAATGAAGTTTTAAAAATTGGAAAATTTGGACTTGTTAAATGCCCTAAAGATGCAGGATTTTGTTATAATGCCCCTTGTCCTAATATGTGCTTTGGTAGAGGAAAATGTTATAAAGGAAGTTGTGTGTGTAAAGATGGATATGGAGGTAATGATTGTGGAATCAAATGCACTGGGATGTGTAAAAATTGTCAAGAAAAAGCAGCTAAGTGCTCGGAATGCTATGATGGGTTTTATTTTGATAGACAAAGCTGTGTGAAGTGTAGTGATAATTGTAAGACTTGTGAAAGTTCAGAGAAATGCTTAACATGTATTGACGGCTATAATAATAAAGACTCTGGAATCTGCAAACCAAACTGTCCACTAAATTGTAAAAGCTGTTTCAATAACACATGCTCAGAATGCGAATTCGGTTACTTGCTAATCGAAGAAGAATGCAAAATCTGCCAAGAGCCATGTGAAAGTTGTTTCAAATCACTAACTTACTGTACATCCTGTATTAAAAACTACTTTCTATCAAACAACCTCTGCCTAGCTGACTGTATCTACAAATGCGAAAACTGTGAAATTCCTTGTCAAGCTTGCAAGAAAGGTTACTACCTTACAAAAGGTATATGCGAAAAATGTGCTGACTCATGCAAAATATGTTCTGAAAAAGCTGATTCTTGTAGTTTATGCAATGATGGTTATGAACTAAATGGTTCAAAATGCGAAAAAATATGTGTTAACAACTGCAAAACTTGTGATAATGATAAATGTCAAGAATGTAATGAAGGATTTATATTAAGCAATGAAATATGCGAATATTGTTATAAATATTTAGAAAGCTCAGATATAACAGCTGAATATATAAGAAACTATAATGCAATACTAATATCATTCAACATGCCAGTTTTAGAAATGACAGGTTCATGTAGTGCTCTTTTTAAAAAAGAAACCATGTTGGATTTATCAAATCCAGGGTCTTGTATTTGGGAATCAAGGAGTAAATTAATTGTTAATGTTAATGAAGGTATGAATTATGATATAAAAAATATTCATTTAAACCCGATTATCACTTTTGGCTATGATTGTTCAGATTATTCTAAAGATTTGATAGTCGATATTAGGGATAATATGATGAAACCTGAAGCTTTGATTTCAGCACCAACTTATTATTCATTAGCTTGTGATAGTGGACCTTTGATTATACAAGGTATTACTGAAGAAAGAAAATGGGAGTTTAGGATTGATTTTGAGTCTTATGAAGATGAAGAAGGGGTTAAAAGTATTGATGCTGGAAAAGCTGATGAAATTAAGAAAATAGTGAATGAGAATAAGTTGAAAACTCTTGTTATACCTTATGAACTGATTGATCCTTGTATAATAAATGTTACTTTTATTACTGTTAATGCTATGGGGGTGAGTGGAGAGTGGGTGAAAACAATTATGGTTGTTAACAAAAAAGGACTATCCGTAAGCATCGACGTCGGCAGCTTAGTATCCATCACATCCGGCCAAGAGCTCAAAGCCCGAGCAATACTCCACGAAAGTTCCTGTCTAACTCCTTCAGATCTCGAATTCCAGTGGGAGTATATCCAAACATCTAAAATCCCATTTTCCCAATCGCAAAAAATCATATCCGAAAGCCATCTTCCTTACGAGCTGACAATCCGCCCAGGTTCTCTTCCTCCTAACCGTACCCATATATTCCGAGTTATGGTCCAAGGCAAGCATTTATCAGCATTTTCTGACCTTATCATAACCGTAAAATTATCAGATTTTGTATTAAAACTAGACCGTAGCGATGGAAGTATTAGCATCAAAGATGATCTTAAAATATCAGTCAAAGAATGTTACGACCCAGATGGATTAACTACTGGAATCAATTATTTATGGACATGCCATGGAGGAAATTCTATATGTTTAGATATAGACGGTGGTGTTTTGATTAAAAAAAACAATGATGACAATATATTTATTGCTAGTGGAAGAATGATTAAAGGCCAAAATTATCTTTTTACATTAACTGCTACAGATGGAGATAGATCTACAAGTCGAACTGTATCAATAACAGCTATTTCTTCTGAAGGGTATATAATAACCCCAGATTTACCTTTACTTATTGACACTGATAAAGATTTGTTTATATACCCTAAATATATTTATGATAATGAAATTTCAAATTTTAGATGGAAACAAATATTAGGTAATGATATTACTGAGAATATACAAATGGATATAGAATATTTAATGATACCTAAAGGGATTATGCAAAAAGATCAGAACTACAAGTTTAGAATAGAAATGAATATTGATGATAAAATCTCATTTGCTGATGTATATTGGACAACTAATCAAGGACCTATTTGTAAAAACCCTTCATCAGTTTTATATAGAAATCATGTTATTATTGAGATGGATTGTATTCATTATAGCCTTGAAAGCGCACAGATATCTTATGTATATGGTTTAGTTGTAGGCAATGTTAAAAACCCGATTCTTGTTACTAAAAAATCTTCAGCTATGATTAGATTAACCCAAATATATAATGAACTTTATATACAAGCTTGTGATACTTTTGGAACTTGTATTACAAGGTTTACTGAGATTAATATGCCTAAAGGAAAAAAAGGAAGTTTTGATGAGTATAATAAAGAAAAAATGTTCCCTGATATGTTACCTTTGGCTATATGGAACCATGCTTCAAGTTTTAGTAATGAAGATACGATTGTAGCTTTTAAAGATCTTAAAGAGTATATTTTAGCTCAAGATGTAGATTTGATTCATTTAAAAATTGCTATGGGCTGTTTAGATGTTTTGGGTGGGTTGAATAAAGCTCAGTTTGTATTGGAAAATCAAAAAGAAATTCTAGGGTTTTTAACTGATGTAGTTAATAGGATTGAAAATATTGATGAAGAAAGTATGTCGTTCTTGGTTGAACTACTTTCACAAAGTAAAATTGATAGTTATCAAGCTGTGTCTGATGCTGTTAATGCTTTTAGTACNAAGCTGTGTCTGATGCTGTTAATGCTTTTAGTACTAAATGGATGATTAATGTTGCCCCAAATACTAAAAGGTCAATTATGTCTAAATTTAGTTTTATGAGGCATAGGCTTATTGGAAACACAGCTGATAATAATTATAAGTTTGAAGCTTTGGATATATCAAATATCAATATTCGTTGTGCCATTAATGAAATTTGTGATCTTTTAATTTCTGTTTATCCTGATGAACCTTCATTTATTATTGATTTAAGACTTTTTAAAGTTGGAATGTATGAAAAAAATACAGTAGAATTTTCTAAGCCAGCTGAGATACATTCTGATCTTATAGTACCTGTTATTGTAAAATACAATATTTATTCTTCAGCGCATTTTGAATGTAAGCAGTTTAGAGATAATGTTTGGTTTGATGAAGGATGCAAGATTGTCGATCAAACTTCTGAATTAAAATTGGCAGTATGGCAGATGAGCGTTTATAAGCTCCTGCACTTCGGAGAAAATTCACTTTTTAATTCGACTTTATTCATGGAATTAGCAATGATCATAACCTGTTTAGTAGGAACCTCAGCATTTTATTTCTTGGACCATGGGAAAAAGCCTTCAATCTTCGCACCAATATATCACGAAGTAGAATGCTTAAAATCCAAATCAAAACCTGGTAAAACTGAAGAAAGTAAACTTGATGAAATAGAATTAATGTCAATAAAATCTAAAGAAATCAGCCTAAAAAACCTTGAACAAGGTATTCAAAAAATAGACCAAATGGTCAAAGACAATAACGAATCAAAACCAAACCATTCAAATGATTCAAAATCCGAAATTCCCCAAGAAAACCAAAATCTTCCTAAAATAAACCCACAAGAAATCCAATTTACAATGCCTGACGATATGCAAACTATTGAAATACTAGAATACTCCTTCCCAGATCTAATATACCACCCAATAAGAAACATAAAAATTTCTCAACCTGGCTATAGACGAGTTGTCTCATTCCTCCATCTTTTCGCAGTACTTTTTAGTCAAATGATGACAATCGGCCTATCTATAAACCCAAAAATCAGTAAAGTTTTTGATCCCGAATACAATTTCCTAGGAATGAACGGCCTACAAGTTCTCATCATGTTTGCTGGGGTCTTTTTAACTCAATTCATGTCATTTGGAATAATGTTTCTTAATCAAGCTAATGATAGTTCTATTACTAAAAAAATATCTGCTATGGGGATTTCAACTTTAGTTATATCATTATCTTCAGGTATTAGTGCTTATTTAAGCTCAAATTACCCGGCTGTTTATAATAATTATTGGGTATTGGCATTTATTGGATTTGCCTCAGCGGAATGTTTAATGTTTCAGAAGGCAATGTGGAAACTTAATATGCTGTTTTTTAAGCCAAGTCTCAATTTATTTTCTCATTCAGGGTAATAATTTTAGATTAAGATTTACTTTTTTTAGTTTCTAATATAAAATACATATTTTAAGCATACTTGTCAACAATAGACAAAATAACTTCTTGTGGTGTAGGTTTGACTATATAACTAATCATCCCTGAATCATAACATTTCTGTATATCTTCTTTAGAACTATATGCTGTATGGGCAATTATTGTAGGTAAATTCTTTATCCTTCCTTGTGTATAATAATTTGTTATCATCTTTGCGGCTTCCCATCCATCCATTACAGGCATTTCACAATCCATAATCACACATTTAAATGCATATCCAAACTTATCATATTCTAATACTTTCTCAACAGCATCATATCCATTAACCACTTCTTCAAATTTAATATTTTTTTTCTTTAGTATATTTCCTAAACACATTCTATTAAAATCATTATCATCAGCTATAAGTATACTAGCTATATCATTTTCTGAACATCTTGAGCTCATTGTTCTTATTTCATAACATTTTTGACCTTCATTTGGAATCTCATTTTCCCAACTTGTGCTATCTTCAGGTAAATCATTTGTAAATTTTAAATCAAATGTAAAACATGAACCTAAGCCTATTGTTGATTGAACTTGAATTTCAGATTTTAGTTGTTTGAGGATTTTTTGGGATACATCAAGGCCAAGACCTCCTAAACTATTGTCGGTAATACCTGAAAACATATTGAAAAGCTGTGAGAGTCTTTCGGTTGGGATACCGATACCTGTATCTTTGACACTTATTCTTATAGATTTTCCTGTGTTTATTGCACAAAGCTCGATGTCACCTTTGTTTGTGTATTTTATTGCATTGTTTAAGAGATTCATTACCACTTTTTGTATACGGTAAGGATCTGTTTCGACCTCATCAGGGATTAAAGAGTCGATTTTTGTAAAGAGGTTTAAGCCTTTGTATTTTGCTTGGACACTTATTAAGTTAGAACATTCATAAAGACTAGATTTGAGGTTGCATAAGAAAGAGTTTATTTGGAAGTTGTTAGTAATAATTTCAGAGTAATCTAGTATATCGCCAATTTGGAAGTTTAAAAGATTTGTGCATATTTTAATTAGCCCAAGCTTGCTTGTTATATTTGAGTCCTCACTGCTAATCTCATCAAGTATAAGATTTATTCCATTAATTGGTGTACGAAGTTCATGAGATATAGACCTAATAAGCACTGATTTTGATCTACTTTCTGCAGCTATTCTTTCAAATATCACAACTGAAGTCACATCTTTTGCTGTTATAAGATAACAAGGCTGGTTATCCCACTCAATACTCACAACCCCCCATTCATAGACTTTTTCTTTAATTTCAGTCATCCCAAGTGAAAAGCTTTGTTTAATTTCATCATTTATAGTTTTTTTTATACCTTCTAATATAGTGCATTCAGATTTTCTTACTGAAATAGACTGTAAACAGTTTACTAAATCATCATCATTTACATTTAAAATTGAATGTAAGGATTTATTTGCGTACTGGAGCTTTAGTTTATTATTAACAATAAGTAATCCATCAGGGAAAAAAGATAATAATTCTAATAGTTGTTTATGAGCTTTTTGTACATCAACTTTAGCACAATGAAGCTCTTTTAGACTTTTTCTTTTATCGTATTCGTGTAAAGTCCATAAAAATACTATGAAAAAACTTGTTATCATAATCCCAAGTTCTTTTGTACTAAAATCATTTTCATAGTCGAATAAGCACCATATTGCAATATGCTTGATGATAATCAGTAGGTTAGGTAAGAATGTTTCGAATAAGTTCGATTGGAATAAAAGAATAATGATTGTTGAGTCTATGCCCATCATATTTGAAGCACTTTTATTCATTGCAATAGNAAAAGAATAATGATTGTTGAGTCTATGCCCATCATATTTGAAGCACTTTTATTCATTGCAATAGAAAACTTTTTCAATGCACAATTTATAGCTTCAGTAATAACTAAAATAACAAGTTTCTTTACTAGCATAGGTGAATTTTTGAGAAAATAGAGGCAGAAAAGGGTTATAGCATAAATTATANGAAAACTTTTTCAATGCACAATTTATAGCTTCAGTAATAACTAAAATAACAAGTTTCTTTACTAACATAGGTGAATTTTTGAGAAAATAGAGGCAGAAAAGGGTTATAGCATAAATTATGAATACTTCTTTATAGTTCCCATGATATGCAACTTCTAATGAGTATTTTAAGCTAATAGCCCCTCTGACTATGATAGAAAAAAGGCAAATCACATAGAAATATCTGCTAAACTTTGTAAAAGTAAGGTTAAAGTGCTCATCCCACCACTCTGATTTCGATGATGTATCGCTGTATAAAAAGCGCCTCCATGAGTAACTCATATATTATTACACATATTTGCTTATAATAGAAAGAATCTCTTCTTGAGGGGTTGGCTTAAGCATATAACTTATCATCCCTGAATCATAGCATTTTTGTATATCTTCCTTAGAAGAATATGCTGTATGGGCTATGATAGATGGAAGAAATTTGATAATACCTTGAGTGTATTTGGTTGTTATTACCTTTGCCGCTTGCCATCCATCCATTACAGGCATTTCACAGTCCATAATCACACATTTTATAGGCTTTCTTGACCGATCAAATTCGATTATCCTTTTCACTGCTTCGCTACCGTTTATCACTTCTATAAACTTTATCCCCCTTGACCTTAAAATGTTTCCTAAACATATACGATTAAAATCATTGTCATCAGCTATTAGAACTGTTATTATTTCTGTGCATAAACTTCTTAAAGGAATGCATCTTATAGTCTCATTATGAATACATTCACAAGGGATTTCGCTTTCACAACTGAAATTGATCTCAGGAAAATCTGTAGGCAATTTAAGGCTAAACGAAAAAATAGACCCTTGCCCAACAATTGAGCTAACAGTCAAATTGGACCCTAAAAGTTTTAAAATATTCTGTGATATATGAAGACCAAGTCCACAAAGACTATTTGAATCCCCTGAAAACATCTCAAAAATCTGCTTAAGTCGTTCTTTAGGAATACCAATTCCTGAATCAGCAACACTTATTTCTATACTTCTCCCTGTATTTATCGCACATAATTCAATATCCCCTTTACTTGTAAATTTTATAGCATTATTTAGCAAGTTCATTATAACTTTTTGAATACGATAACGATCACAAAAATACGATTCAGGAATCAAAGAATCAATTTTACTAAAGAATTCTAAGCCTTTATGATTTACTTGAACACTGATAAATTTAGCACATTCGTTTAAAGCATCTTTCAAATCACAAAGCGTAAAATTCAACTGAAAATTATCAGTTGCCAATTCAGAAAAGTCTAAAATATCAGCAATTTGGAAATTGAGTAAACTTGTACATATTTTTATATGCCTAAGTTTTTCTGCTAACTCTTTCTGCACCAAAGGAAAAATCTCATCTATTATAAGGTTTATTCCATTCACAGGGGTTCTAAGTTCATGAGATACTGACTTTATTAATGATGACTTAGCTTTATTTTCTCCAGCCATCCTTTCAAGCGATAAAACCAATGTCACATCTTTAACAATAACAATACACGATTTTTCATTACCCCATTCAATTCTCTTAGCAAGCCATTCATATCTTGAACTTTCTATATCCGTAAACCCAAGTGATGTATGGGATAAAATCTTATCAAAATCCAAATCTTGAAGCTTTTCCGATATAGTCTCTTGACAATTCACAATTTTAACATTTTTTATCAACTCCAATTCAAAATTTCTGTCTGTTTTAAAAATCTTGTTCATCATATCATTTGAATACTTAATCTCTTTATTATTATTGAATATAAAAAAACCATCTGGAAGGGCTTTGAGGAGTTCTGTAAGTTGTTTATTTGCATAGATCATAGCTTTTTTAGATAGAAATCTTTCTCTTAATTTTAAACGTTTATCATGTTCAAATGATACCCAAAGATATGTTGCAAAAGTCCCTACTATAATTGTTGCTGTGGGTAAATACTCATAGCTTATTTGGTTATTGAAAAATCCCCATGTTAAAATATGTTTTATAACGATAATAAGATTTGGATAGAAACCTTCGAATATATTTGCTTGGAAAAATATTGTGAGGATTGTACTTTCTAGGCAGAATAAATTTGAGGCACTTGGGATTATGTATATAGATGTGTATCTTAAAAATATATTCATTGCTTCTGTAACTATTGAAATCATGAGTTTTTTTATTGGAGAATTACAGGTAGAAAGTGCCCATAGTCCTATTGAAAGCATTAATACAATCATGAGAAATTGTAATTGGCCTTTTCCGAAAGCGACTTCATAGGAGATAGCGTAGCTTTCGAGAAGGCGAATTACTAGAGAAAATAAACATACTGTATGAACGATTTTGGTGAATTTTAGATAAAACTCGCAAAAGTATTGATCCCACCATTCTGACTTCATTTTTATAGTGTTTTAATAACACTGGATTATATGAAAGCTTGAAAAGTAAGGGTTAGATAATAACTACGNCTGTATGAACGATTTTGGTGAATTTTAGATAAAACTCGCAAAAGTATTGATCCCACCATTCTGATTTCATTTTTATAGTGTTTTAATAACACTGGATTATATGAAAGCTTGAAAAGTAAGGGTTAGATAATAACTACTTGCTTCAAACAGAAAGATTAGGCTAAAATATTTATATTTTATATAAAAAAAGTGATTTTTGTTTAAGGGAATATATTTTCATTTCATGTTATTCATAATATATTAGCACTTATCAACTTTTGTAGCTATGAATAATAATATTATTGCTTAAATATAAAATTTTAACTAAACTTCAGTATCCTATTTCATATTAAATTCTTTATTATTTTACATGGCATCATAGATAATGTAATAACCTTTCCCTATGTTTATTATTTATCTAAAAGCTCATATATAATTCTATTTCCAATTTTCATAAATTAATCTTATCTAAAAAATACCATAACTTAAACCATAACATATTTTTATCATCATAAAATCATCTTAAATCTCTATTCCTATCAAATCAGAAATTTGCTTTCCTCTTCTTTTAAAAACTTCCCTCTTATCTAAAAACTTATATGAAATCCTAAAAATATCATATATTAAATCAACCAAATCACACATAAAATTATATATTCTAACATTCATATATCTACCAAAGCTCCTTTCCCCTAATTTTTAATTATCCTAACTTAAACTGGGCATTTACTGCAATCAATCAGTCTAAGGTTCACCATAAATCTTTCATAAACCTCTTGAGTAATTGTCCCTGCATTAACCATAACTCTTCCTTGTGCATCAGCTTGTCCAAAAGTAGCGTCACAATTGCCAACATCGAAAAGAATCTCTTCAAGAATTTTGTCAGCAAAGTTTTGAAGGAAGAAAGGAATTCCTCTTGTTCTCATAATAATCTCAAGTTCAGACATAGCAGGCATACCATCTTCTTGGAAAATAGTTNCAGCTTGTCCAAAAGTAGCGTCACAATTGCCAACATCGAAAAGAATCTCTTCAAGAATTTTGTCGGCAAAGTTTTGAAGGAAGAAAGGAATTCCTCTTGTTCTCATAATAATCTCAAGTTCAGACATAGCAGGCATACCATCTTCTTGGAAAATAGTTCCATCTTCAACCATGTCCATAATATTGAAATAAGCATCATCTGGAGTAGCAGCACCTTTACTAACATCACCCATGATATAAGCGATGATTTCTTTAGATAAAGCAGCAGGGTCTTGTTGTAAAAAGTTTGTAGGGGCGTAATTGAGATTTGCAGCGCTCACAGCGAAGATGAGGGCGACAAGTGTCAGGGCTTTGAATACCATTTTTTATATGCGTTTTGACTGGGCTTATAACTAAAAGCTTGTATACCAAATTTTAATTGAATTTTTAATATGAAGGATATAAGGAAAAAGATAGAGATTTTATATAAGAAATATGCTTAGAAAAGATTTTTTTTATATAGCTAAACATATTTACTTATTATTGCAAGAATTTCTTCTTGTGGAGTTGGTTTTAGTAAATACCCTATCATCCCTGAGTCGTAGCATTTTTGAATGTCTTCTTTTGAAGAATAAGCCGTATGGCCTATTATCGAAGGAAGATTTTTAATAATTCCTTGAGTAAAATTGTTTGTTATTAATTTAGTAGCTTCCCATCCGTCCATTACAGGCATGTTGCAGTCCATTATTATACAGCTAAATGGTTTATTCATTTTATCAAATTCTATGACTTTTTTCACAGCCTCATCTCCATTTACCACTTGAATATACTTAATTCCATTGCTTTCAAGAAGTTGTCCTAAGCACATTCTATTGAAATCATGATCATCTGCAATAAGAACTTTAGGATTGTTTATATCAAAAGTATTAAAACTAATTCCTCTGAGTGTAGAGGTTTTTATGCATTCATTTGGGATATCGATTTCAAAACTATAGTCTAATGATGAAGTTTCTGGGAATATGTTGGGGATGTTTAGGGAAAAGGCAAAAATAGATCCTTCACCTTGTACAGAGTTTACGACTAGTGTTGAACCTAGTCTGTTTAGAATATTTCTAGAAATATGAAGTCCTAAACCACTAAGACTTGAATTAGACTTGTCGCTAAACATTTCGAAAATCTGAGAAAGTCGCTGTTTTGGAATCCCGATTCCAGTATCTTTAACACTTATATCAACACACAATCCAGAATTAATCGCACAAAGCTCAATACTTCCTTTATTTGTAAATTTTATAGCATTGTTCAGTAGATTCATAACTACTTTTTGCACTCTCAATCCATCAACAATAACTTCATCAGGAATAAGTTCATCAATTTTACAAACCAAAGACAGACCTTTATATTTTGCCTGAACACTTATAAGATCAGCACATTCTTTTAAATAATTTTTTAAATTGCATTCAGTCTCATGAACTTGGAAATTCCCCGAAGACATTTCGGAGTAATCAAGGATATCTCCAATTTGAAAATTCAGTAACCCAGTGCAAATTTTTATATGAGAGAGTTTTTCATAGATTTCATTGAAGGATTGAGAGAAAAGTTCATCTAAAATCATGTTGATTCCATTTATTGGTGTACGTAGTTCATGAGAAACTGATCGAATAAGTGCTGTTTTAGACTTATTTTCAGATTCAATTCTTTCGATTGATAATATTGTTGTGACATCTTTTACAGTGATAAGAAAACATTTTTCATTGGACCATTCAATTGTATTAGCAGACCATTCATAAAGAACATGGCTAATATCTGTTATACCTAGAGATAAAGCTCTGGCTGGCTTTGTTTGGTCAAGGCTTTCAATAAGAGATAAAATATCTATAGAAGATCCTTGAGTGAAAATAGTCTTAAGTCTCAACATAATGCTATGGCAATCAGCTTCAAGGATTTTGCACAAAGTTTCATTAATAAACTTGAGCTCATTTTGTTTATTTACTATAATCAGACCATCTGGAAATACTCTCAGAAGATCACTTAATTGCTTATGAGCAGACCTGGCTTTTAATTTAAAATTGTAAGTGTCTTTAATTTTTTTCCTTTTATCAGCTTCAAATACATACCATAAAGCTATAACAAACAAACTCCCTATCAGATTTATACTGTTTTTATTCTCGAATTCTTTTACTTGCTGGAGTTTATCATTATCGAAAAAGCACCAGACAACCACATGCTTAATGACTATTAGTAAATTCATATGAAGTCCTTGGAAAACATTTGTCTGGAAAAATATTGTTAGGATCGTCGATTCTAAACAAAAAAGTTTTACCCCACCACTGTAAATATAAAGAGATAAGTATTTGAGGACTGAATTTAAAATCTCAATAAAACCAAAAACAAAGAGTTTTTTGGCAATGCTTGGCATTCTATGTGCCTGATAAGACAATCCTATGATTGCTCCAAAGATCAAGGTAAATTCTAGCTGCTGATTTCCAAATGCTATTTCACATGACTGAAAAATTGCTACAAATAGTCTGATTATAACTGTTGCTATATTAATATGGTAGCAGATTTGATAACAGGTGCACTTGGAACCTTTACTTTTTTTGAGGGAATTCCAGTAGTTTCATGCTACTCATCTACCACTCTCTATTAGTACTCACCTACCCAAGGTTTTTTTGGGTGCTCCTGCCTTACCTCTGACCCGCTGAAGACTTTGTTGGATCATCCTTTTTTTCCTAAGATATAGCTTGTGATCAGAAGGCCTAGGTGGGGTGACCTTTGCCTTGTTGCGGAGACAAGGAAGCCTGCTAAACCAATGACCTGAAGCCTGAAAGGACTTGAAAGAACTTCCGGCGTCTTCTTGGTGAAACTAGATCGAAAGGAGTCAGTTCCGAGCGTTATTTGTTAGAACTAGTCAAACTGAAAACCGGGACAGCCTCATGCCTATTTGTGGGCTCGCACTTTGCGAGTGATTACGCTTTTAACTATAACTGTTGCTGCAAAGGCTATTGAGATAATCTTTTGAAATACTGTAAAAGTATCGTCAGAATATTGGTCCCACCACTCTGATTTCATTAATTTGTATTTTATCTTATAACCTTCTTAAAGGTCAGAAAAAAAAATTTTTTGATAAACTCTTGTTCAATCCAATAAAAAGTAGGATTGATTGATTTTTGTGGATTTTCTGGCTTAGTATAAAGTTGAATTTAAATTATTTGAATAGTAAATTAATATAAATCATATATGGGCTTAAACCTAATTGATTTTGTTTGTTTTAATTTCCAAGCGATAAATTATGAAACCATCTTTGAACCTCTATGGGGTCAGCACAAATATTTTTTTTTTAGCTTTTCTTTGCGTCTCGTTTGAACTTAACTTAAACTAATATTTAAATAATAATGGTACACTTTAAATATCCATTTTCAGCATATTATGGTTTATTATAAACTTTTTCAAATATAAATGAAAGTATTAATTTATGTTTTTCAAACAAATAAACTTCGAATTCTATTATTTATTTGATTAAACCTACCTTAAGAACTTCTTTTTCATGTAAACTTATAGGAATTCGAGAAAATATTGAATAATCGCAGTAAGATTTTCATATTATAAATTCCTATATCATCATGTGATTGATTTTATATACAGTTTTTTCCAAATCTTATAAATCAAGTATTTAAAAAGGTTTCATAAATGCAAAACGATTATATTCATTCAAGATATATGATTTGTCAATTTATTATATATAGAAAAAGTCTTCATTTGTATATTTTCAATAAAATTAGAGTTTTCATTTGAAATATCAGAGCTTTTGATTTGGTTTTTAGGTGTTTTTATTTATGATTTCTATATTTTGATAAATAATTTGCATTAGAATATTTTAAGTAAGTGCTTTTAAAAATAGCTGGATATTACTAAACTTGGCGTTATTATTTATTATATAAATATTAGAAAAGTACTGCATTATTTTTTTACTATAGTTTGTTTGGATATTAAGAATTGCAAAGAAAATAATAAACTTAGATTCTAAGATTTGGAAATCGTGTTTACTATTAACTTTATATACGATGATTATAAATATCATCATAACTAGTTCAATAATAGAATATTAGAGCCATAACAAATACAAAATATTAAAAGTAAGGTTTTATCAAAATTAATACGATTTGAAATATATTTACATAGTATATACATATATATTTCTTATCAAAGTATAAATGCTAATGAATTATAATCATTTTCTCAAATTAACACTTTAAAATCACTATATATAAACTATCAAAAATACATATAATAAAATCAGATAAAAATAGTATCTAAAATATTAAATATTATATAAAACTAAAGTAAATTTGTTAAATCATTAAATCAGCATTAATTTACTAATTATATGTCATAAAAACTAAGAAAATCAGGATTTTTCCTTATCTTCCTAACATTTTCTGAGTAAATATTATTTGTTCGAAAAAATTGATGGATAGTCAAGATCATAACACATTATGATAGAAAAACATTCAATTTTAGTTATAAAAAGAAGTCTAATAAAATATGTCCTTAATCTTAGCTTTCAATGGCGAGACAAAGAAAACTCCTGTTGTAATCCCAGCTCCACCTAGTGCTATTGATTCCCTTTCATTTAAGTTTTACTTATTCTCACATACAAAGAACATCAATTTGCATATTATAACAACAAGTAGTTTTTCTTTACGTATAGGGTTATACAATTCATTGTACATTGATTTTGCTGATTCTTCTTTGCTTTTATTTCCTCACATCACAGAAAATGCGTGGAATACACTAACACTTGAAGATACTAGAATCTCCATAAATAACTTAGTGTGCAATATCCATACATCATTACAAGTAGCAAGTCTAAAAATTCTTCGCCTTGGTGAAAAAAAGCTCAAAGCTCTAATCATCATGCTTCCAGTAAATTCTGCCCATACATCCCAAGACTTAGACCAATATGTACCAACAAATGACATTGAGCCTCTAATCTCTTTAGATGAAGTAGGAAGATGGCAACCTATATGCCAACATCATCAAAGCAGATATTCACTTAAAAAAACAATAAGAAAATCTTCACCTCGACAACTTATTGCATGTCATGACTCAGGAGAATTGAATTACAAATATGATGTTTCTATAAACAACCTTCCTTGTGCTTATAGATACTTGCATTGGGCACGCACAGACATGTTTATATATTTTTCTCATTCTCGGGTCACAATACCTCCTTCAGGATGGACTGAAAGTGCTCACAAAAACGGTTGTTTAAGCTTAGGAACTTTCATCACAGAAGGCACAAGCGGAGAACTTGACAACAAAAAACTCTTGTCAAATGGTGAATTTTATGCTAAAAATCTCATAGATATCATGGCTTTTTACAAATTTGATGGTTACCTTCTTAATTTCGAAGCTGATGTTGACGATGCATTAGCCCTAGCTGAATGGGTACAATTGCTAACAAGTTTATCTCATAGTGTTCAAGAAGATTCTAAAATCCTCTGGTATGATTCTGTGACAATAAATGGTAAAGTTGAATGGCAAAGCCAATTAAATGATTTGAATAAAATATTTTTAGATAGTTGTGATGGTTTTTTCACAGACTATCATTGGAATTTAGAAAAGCAGAGAGCATCTACTAAGAATTCTGGGAATAGGGCTTGGGAGGTATATACCGGGACAGATTTTTATGGTAGAGGAACTTATGGTGGAGGGCAATTTCATACAAGAATTGGAGTAGAGAACTGCCCAAAGACCTCAGTTGCATTGTTTGCTCCAGCATGGACCTGGGCGAACCCAGGTCATAAGGAATTTGATGGTTTTATACAATGTGAAAACTTGGTTTGGGGACTTAAAAGCACTCCAATAATCGACTCTGGGGGGAAAATAACTGATACTAGAGAACCAATAACAAAAACCACAGCTCTAAACCAATGGGAAGTCTATATATCATCAGCAGACCCAGAATCTCAAAGTCGGCCTGAATGGAAATCAGCAGTTCCCGCATCTAAACAATGGCAAGTTACAGACGACCTTATTTTTATAAGCAGTTACACTTTAACTAAACGTAGTGTATTTTGTGACCTAATATCTATGGGTCAAAAAAATATTAAACTTGTTAAAGGAACAGTACAAGTCAAAGGTCAAGGGCCAAAATATAATGATTATTATAAAGTTCTTTTAAGAGTTTATGATTTAGAAGGAAAAAACTATGAAGTATATAAAGAAGGTAGAGCTAATGAAAACTGGCAGACTATAGACCTTGAAATTCCAGGGGTTAATATAGCAGGAGTACAATGGGAAGAGATTGGAAAAGATGAGGAATATTGGCAAGGGTATTATGGATGTTGTTTTAAAGGAACATATGTTGTTTGTATTGAAGATGGGAAGTGTATGTTAGAAGAATTTGAACAGAAAGTTTTTTGCGAAAAAATATCAACGTGGTTTAATTTAGGACAAGGGCCAAAACTTTATAAAAGAGGGAAAATCATAAGAGATGGGATATGGGATTCTATACAAGATTGTGATGTGTGGCCTGATTACTTGGTGGCTATGGATAATGTTTATAGTCATGATAAAGCTTATAATGGGACAACATCACTTAAGCTTAATCCAGGAGTGAAAACGATTTTTAAAGGGGATTTTGAAGATAATGAAACTTATGTTAAAGTTGTTTATACAGGAAATGTGAAGCTTTTATTAGAAAATGCGCAATTAGATAAAAATTATGAAGATGGAGACTGGAAAATTGATATTTATAAACATTCAGGGCCTGTAGGTGATATTAATATTAGTAGTTCTGAGATTAGTTACTTGGGTGGGATTCATTTTTATAATGATTTCCCAAGTTTTGATATTGAGATTATCAACAGCAAAGTTAATTGGAATATTGATAGCTGGGATAGTGGGAAAAATATTTTTGATTATCAGGTTAATATGAATGAATTACCAGAGTTTATTAGATATGTTGATGTTTTTGTTGATGGAGTATTTGTGTCAAGAGGATATACAAGCTTTTTTATTGTGGAGAAGATTGAGTGTGCGGGGGAAGAGGTGAAGATTAGGTTTGAGGCTGAAGATTTGAAAGGAGATATTGCTAGTGAGGTTGAAGTTGTTGTCACAAAAGAGCAGGTATTGAGTNGGCTGAAGATTTGAAAGGAGATATTGCTAGTGAGGTTGAAGTTGTTGTCACAAAAGAGCAGGTATTGAGTTTCTTGAATACTTTATATTAGAGTAGTAGTATAGATTAGGGATAATATGATTTTTAAATATTGTAGATTGAGTGTTGTTTAAATATTAGTATTTGCTTATAAGTTTGATAGCACANTTTCTTGAATACTTTATATTAGAGTAGTAGTATAGATTAGGGATAATATGATTTTTAAATATTGCAGATTGAGTGTTGTTTAAATATTAGTATTTGCTTATAAGTTTGATAGCACGTATATAATAAAACTAAAAAAAATTGGTTTTTTAGTATTTATCAAATAATTTACTTATTTTTATTAGAATAATTTTCAACCTTCTAGCATTGAAATTTCGCATTTCATTCTTAAATATACATAATAATATATAACTTTAAAAGTAAACAATTTATCACTCATCCTGTGAACTCTTTTCTTTTTTAATTAAATGTTTATAGTAAAAACATACATTTATATAAAATATGATTTATTAGAGTAAGAACTGCTCTCTAATATATTTATTTTTTATTAAAAATCCTTTCAAAATATTTCATCTGTTAAAAGCATACAATCCAACCCAAAAAGTTCATAATTTCTCAATCAAGTTAATATTTTCTTATTAATCATATCTTAATCTGTTTTAATCAATAAGCAATAAGCAATGCACAATGTCTATTTTATCTCTATACACTCTAAACTAATATAATATATATACAAACTCAACATAATCATTTCTAAAATCTGCAGGGTTGATTCTCAAACCTAAACCCTGCTTTTTCTAAACATTCTACAATAGTATTTTCCCTAAAATTATCCATTTATACATCTAATAAGCTTTAATTCAAATTAGCATATTTAAATGGAAGTTTGGAAAGATTATCAGACAGGCAAATACTATTCAATAGACTCATCCAATGGACGACAAAGTCCAAGTAATCGATACGGTGATGAAAAACGTTATTTTACTGCATATAGCACTGGTTTCCCACGT
>MPUH01000029.1:0-155645 GCA_001970955.1 Stentor coeruleus | reverse complement strand
ACATTTAATAAAATTGGTATAGTGGAACTGTGGCTTTTAATCCAATTTGTCAAATTTTAAATACAGTAGAATGCCTTAAATAGGAAATTTAAACTAAAACCTTGCCCATTTTACTTAATCAACTACTTTAAGCATAGTCTACTTTGAAGCTATATACTTAAATAGCATAAATATTTCGAAAATCTTATATAAAATACCAGTCAAATTTAAAAGTAATTCCTTATGTAAAAATTATCTAAAAACTTCTTAATTTATGAAATCTTCACAATTTCCTGAAACTACAGGTGCAATCTGATCATTTAACCTTTGAATTGATGTTCTAATCATATTTTTTAATAGTTATCGATAAGATATATGCTTTTCAGCTCAATATGAAGCTAATAAAGGCTAATTTTAAGATTAAAGTTTATTACGAACTTATTACTAATTAAATTGTAAGATAACAGCTGCTCTTATCTTTAACTACATCGAATATTGCATTTAAATTCTTTCTCAACTTATCATCAAACTCACAGTGGTATTACTTATTAATTGCATTCAGTGTAGATATAGCAATCAGTTTTTTGGTAACTTCATTGTAAGTTTAAAATTCTGTCATTGAATGAAAATTAATATTACCTCTGCACTTTTTCAAAAAAACTATATTGGGGTTTAAAACGTATAATTTAAGTATATTTAAATAATTTTTTTTATCATCGATTTGGAAAGATTGCTATCTTTTATCAAATTAAGGTAGTACTTGTTGCCGGCAGGATTAGTCAAAATTTTGTATTAAAAGGTGGAATTTATTTTACAGGATATATAGCATTAGGTCAATAAATGCATGCAAATAATACATAAAACTACCACATCTTGACTTAAGTTTTTAAGGTCAAAAATTAATTTCGTCTATGAATTTCTTTCTGCTTTTATTAGGTATTTATTTTCTTCCATGAAAATACTTCAGCATCTATACTAGTTACAAAAAGTATTTTACCGCATAATAAAATAATAAATTTCTCGTTACTAACTAATATTCAGTAAGTATGCTTCTTGAATACGGTTGAAATTGCAATGAAAATAAATGTCTTCAGTAGTTTTATAGTTTAATAGATAGCGTATTCCATTGTAATCTGATTCTATAACTAAGATTTCATTTTTTCGCCATAATATAGGCGAAGTATGAGCTAGTTCAGTGCTTAGAGGTGATAAGTTTTTCCAGTTTTTACTTGTAAGGTTAAATTTATTACAGTTTTTTTTTAAATTTTCTTTGATTGTATCGCCCTCCAAAAATATAAATATTCTTGTTGAATAGCAATGGTTGAGCTGAGCTTCTTTTTCCTCCATTTGGTAAGAATGTAGTAACACTATATTTTATATTAATTATTAAGCATTTGTCTAAGTATTCACCTAAATATCCTAAATATAAAATACCTCCATAAAAGAATACTTCGTCTGAAGACAGTCTGCATATTGAAATATGCTTACCTTGATTATTTTGTAAGGTAATAGCTTGTTTAATGTTAGTGCATGAATCAATATCAAATATTACTAGAATTTTTGAATTTTCAATAAAAGTATCTAAAATTTGTTTTGGATTTCAATAATTTCTGAATTAAATTTTAAAGAATCTAAAGATTTGTTTTGGATTTCAATGATTTCTGAATTAAATAGTAAATTGAAGCTTTCTTCTATTTCTTTTTGATGTTCTGAAGTATTAAAAGAATATTCTATGTAATGAGAAAAGTTATTTTCATATAAAACTGCAAATTCTGTTTTTATATCATCAAAACTAATTGACGTGGTTATATTATTATTGAAAAATATTGGAACCTAACCACATTTTTCAACTTTATCAATCATATTTTGACAATGTTTTTGCATTCTTTTAATTGAGTCAAGAGTTTTTTTAAAGTTGCATTGATTTCATATATGATTTGGTTGTAGTCTTTTATACTTTTATTTGTCATATCGTGAGTCCATTTTAATACTTCCTTTAATTTTTTGATTAATTCCAACTTGTCAAATGAAATATTCTTCAAAAGAGATTCACAACTATGACTATTGCTGCATTGCTCTAAATGGCTTTGGCTGTGAAATGAGCAAAAATATAGATTTTCTTGATTACATTTTGCTAGTATCAAAGGGTAGTTCTGGCACTCGGGCCATAAGCATTTAATTGACATTTGAAAACTATACTAGTATGGATCGTAACAAGAATAAATTTTTTAGATTTGTTCTAATTAAAACTCTCTCTTACTGACCAAAATAAAATATATTTTATAAAATCCCTTCTTAACTACTCTATTTTAAGCAAATTTTCCATTTGATAAGTTTCCAAGCATATTGAAAATACATTTGCATTACTGTCAATAAAATATGCTTTCTTTTCCCTAATGGTTACTTGACTAATAATACCATAATAAGCGTATTTATGTTCTACTTTTTTCCACTCAAAAAATTCGCCTATTTCAGTGACAAAAAGGCTATTAGCTGATAATAAAAGAAGAAATTTATCATTGCGAACTAATAAATTCATATGATATTTGTCGCTATGATCAAAATTGAAATATAAATAAAAATCTTCAATAATGTTATAACTAAAAAGATACCGTCTCCCATTCAAGTCTGATCCTACAACTAAAATTTCATTATTTTTCCAGGGCAAAGGTGATGTACAAGATAACCCAGTATTCAGACGACTAAGATTTCTCCAAATTTTGCTTGTTAGGTTAAACTCATTGCAGTCATTTAAATATATTTCATAAGATTGCCCCCCAAAAATATAAATGCTATTTTTAAAAAATAAAGGTTGAGCCGCACGCCTTTTTTGTCCATTTAGCATAGCTTTTCCTTTGCCCAATTTTGTATCTATAATATAGCAACTATCTAAGTATTCACTCAGTAATAATCCTAATTATAAATTACCTCCTTCAATAAATATTTCATTTGAAGATAGTCTGCATATCGAAATATTATTTCCTTGAACTCCTTGCATATCAATATCTTTCTTTGTATAATTGCATAATTTAATATCAAAAGTCACCAAAGTTTTAGTGTTCTTTATAAAAAAATCCAAATATCTATCCAAACCTTCTCTATAATCTGAATATAAAACAGAATAAAAGCTATTTTCAATATCATCAACATATTCTGAAGTATTAAAAGAAACAGTTTTCCAATCAGTAAAAACATTTTTTAACAAAGCTTTTAGTTCGATGTTAATTTCTTCCAAATTAGTCCCAGGTAATTCTAAACTACTATCTTTCCTAAGTTTACTTCTAATGCCTTTGCAATGGATTTTTATTTTCTTTATAGCACTAAGTGTATCTTTTAAAGCACTTCTGATTTCAAGCATAATTTTGTTGTAGTCATTTTTGCTTTTTTTTGTGATGTCTTTGGTCCATTTTATTATGTTTTCAACTGCATCAATTGTTAGGATGTTGTCAGATGTAGGAGTGTTTTCAATGAGAACATTTTTATGGATATTACTGCAGAGGACATTGTGCTTTTGTAAGTGATCGAAGCAGAAATATAACTTTTTTCTTTTGCATGTGGTTATATTTGAAGCTGGAGTTTGGCAGTTCGGCCAGGAGCAGAGAAACGACATTTATAATAGATTTTTTTTATCATTTTATGCTTTAAGGTAGTATTGAAGTTTACAGTTGGGGCATAATTATATGTTTTATATATTGTGAATATGCTAAATATGCTATATCAAACAGACACCCTAAATTAATAAGCCAATTTTCTTATCTAATATATCCTAGTAAAATTAAAGCAACGCACTTTTATTTAAATCTTAAACTATTTGTCAAAGTACTAAAATTCCCACATATTCAAAATTAAAATAATTATTACAAATAAACAAACTCAATTAAATGTATAATTTCCCTATATGCTAAGCTATCTTTAAAATATTACTCATATGGAAAGTTTTCAAACAGAACATAAACACATCTTGCTTACTGTCTATAAAATATGCTTTATTTTCACGAACAACAACTTGGCTAATTATCCCAAAGTGCACACAAGACTTCTCCGTAATCTTCCATGACCTAAGATTATTAGCCTCAGTGACAAAAATGATATTCCTAACAATTATAAATACCTTATCATCACTTTGTATCAATATATTTATATGAAAATTCTTATCACTATAGTTCAAACTATAATCAAAATATGTATTTGATATAGTGTTATAACCCAAAAAATACCTTTTTCCATTAACATTTGTTCCAATGAGTAATATCTCATTTTCTCTCAACAATACAGTCGAAGTGCAAGAAAGTTCATCGATCAAAGGGGCTAAAATTTTCCATGTTTTGCTGTTTAAATCAAACATGTGGCTTTCTTTTATATTTTGTGAATACAATTCTCCTCCAAAAATATAGATTTTCTTATTAAACAATAAAGGTTGTGCTGCACATCTCTTATAACCCTTAGGCAATATAGTAACACTAGAATTTTTTGTATTTATAATAAAGCAATTGTCTAAAGTTTCACTTAATGTCTGTCCTATGTTAATATTACCTCCAGATATGAATATTTCATCAGTAGAAATCCTGCAAATCGAAGTCAAAATCCCTTGATTTTCTTGTAAATTAATAGTTTTTTTGTTAAAAGAAGCTGATTTTATATCAAAACTAACTAGAACTTTTGTATTGGCCATGAAAAAGTCTAAATAACTATCTGGTTCATCTACAAATTCCTTGTTGAGCAGTGAAGATAATGAATCTTCGATTTCTTTATATTTTTGTGATGAGTCAATTGAACTTGACACTTTTGTAATAAATACATTTTTATATAGGTTTTTAAATTCAAGATTCAGGTCTTTTTGGCTTATTTCTGGACACGAAACCTCTTTAATGCTATAATAAATAGGCACTTTATTTGCATTTCTTATTTTTTCTATCATAAAATCGCAATGATGCTTGAATGTATTTAATATTATAAGTTTTTTTTTCAAAATTGATCTAAATTCCAATGTTTTTTGATTGCATTCGTAGATCGCTTTTTCTGTCATGTCCTTAGACCATTTTAGGACTTGCTTTATTTTTTCGATCATTTTAAACTTGTCAAATGAAATATTTTTTAATAAATAATTGCAATTGTGACTGAAGATGCATGATTCGAAATGGTTTTGGCAATGACTAGCACATGAGAATATGCTTTGTTGATTGCATGTGATATGAGTGGAAGGGAAGGCCAAGCAATATGGGAAAAAGCATTTGATTGACATTTTTATAGAAACTTTGCTTAGACTTTGGATATAAAGCTTGAGTTATTAAAGTTTTGATAATAATTTGATGAGAATTAGAGGTATTGCTTTGTGTTATAATGTTTTTCTTTTGTTATTACTATTTTTATATTGTAAATGATAATGATTATGGATTCCTGCCAGTTTAGTTAGCATTTTGTTGATTGATATTATAAGTTCTTTTAATTTTTTAACTGTTTTTAGTTTTAGAAAACTCCCTTATAACATCCATAAAAATACTATGAAATGATTCTAAAAAGCATTTAGAACAATAGAATTAAACACTTTAAACCCTGTAAATATAAAGATTGTTAATATGCAGTTTTTGATATAAAATAGCATGTGAAAATGAGAATAAAAGTAGGGTTTATCAAATGTGGAAGCTATATTCCGAGATAATGCTAAAGCAATTATATTCCCAGAATAAGCTAAAAATACTAAGAAAAGCTGAGAATGCTATACTAAATATTCTGATATATTAAAACTGATTCCTAATAAATCTACAAAGCTATAATCCAAGTTTTCTTTGATTTATAATCCTTGTGATTATATACAAGCATATAGTAACTATGATAAAACATGAGATATTCTTTTTTCCAAAAAGAAGCCCATCTGATTATCATTATGAGTAAGTTTGTATTGTAAATCTCATGCATGATTTTATAAATGGATAGGTTTCGCCATGCAGAATGGTTTTTTGAAAGTAATCAGGGAGAACCAACAAGGACTAATGGTTTAGATGTGTATTCAAATAGTTTTCTAGGCTTTCAGAATCATAAAACAGGAATTTCTCTAGAGTTTCATACTTATGAAGCTGTTGAGATGATGAACCCTGAGAATCAGAAAAGGAATTTTTATGTTAGTGGGGATATCTTTGGGTCACATACTAATTTTATGAACCCTATAGATGAAAACTCTACTTGTTCTTCTTATAAAGGAAGGGTTAAAGCTATACATCTGCATGGAGTTATTAATATACAACCTTCAATATCAATGATACCTGTTGAAAGGTTAGGGAATAATGACCCAATATTGTGGTTTAATGAAATATTATTTTTCCAAAAGAATACGGTGAATGAAAAAAGCTCTTTTAGTGTTAAAGTTCGGGCGATGCCAACATGCTTTTATGCTTTGGCTAGAATGAGTTGTTTTTTAAATCAACAGAAGTTAAGGAGTTTAGAGACAAGGGTTTTTCATTCTTATGGGGCAAATAGTATATTAAGGGTTTTTACTGTGAAGGAAAATACTGTTGATGAGCTTAATGAGAAAGGTGTTAATCTATTAGGAAAAGGTGACAAAATAGAGGAAATGATTTATTCGCGTTTAGATACTGTTATAAGTTTTACTGATGAAATCGCATTGTTAGTATAATTATCATATAGAGAAGTATCAAATTATTATATAAAATTTATATTGATTTTCTTGAGTTTATATATTGAGAATGATGCTTAGGATAAAATTTAGATTGCTATTCTTTACATTTAAATATATCATAATATCTCATATTTCATAAGCTAGCCTACTCCATTATCTTTTTTTCAAAAATCTATCCTCATTACTTTTCTTGATCCTACTCATCAAAAATAATCATCTTGCAATCATTTAAAAGCTTCTTTTTCTCACTTTCAACATAAAATAAAATATCTCTCCATCAAAAATTTATTTTCTAAACCTTCTTAAGTTAAACCAAACAAAAACCATACAATAAATTCAAAATCATTCATCTTATCCTTCCAACCTTCCGCAAAATCATTAAATCCAATACTTCATCACCCTAAATCATAATCAAATCCTAAATCCATTCTGCCTTTGAAAAATTCAACATCAAAAAATTCTCAAACCATATAATTTTTTATTAGCCTTACAAGTATATTATAATATGTTAGGAAGCAAGCTATATCTTCTCAGTAGCATTTTCCTTGCAGGTTTTGTTGTCCTCAACACCTACCTAAATCAAGAAGAATTCTACACAACCGTAGTTTACATCGCAAAATCTAAATCAATCCTCCTCGTGCTTTTCAATTTCTCAATCGCCCTAAGTGTTCTTGCCTTTAAAATAATCACATATCTCTTCTTTTCTTCTCTAAAAGAAGCTGAAATCCAAAACATGGAAAGCCAAACAATGCATCATGGGTTCAATTTAGTTATAGTCCTTTACATGCTACATTTAGATTTTGATTGGCATATCGCATTCCATATATCAGCCAATATAGCAGTATATGCTCTTCATACATTAGCCAGTAAACGTGTAGAATATGTAATTTCCAAATAGCTTTTTACTGAAAATTACCCTTCATCAGACTACTTCCGAGCTTTTGTTTTCCATATTTTCCTTATTATCGCTGATCTTAACTTCATGAATTTAGAAAGCTCGAATTCATATGAATCCTTATATATATTGTTAACATACGAGTATATTTTAATGGGGATTTATGCTAGCAAGTCTTTAGTAGTTTTTTTATTACACATGCTTGAAAAAACATGCTATCATAATGGCTGGGAAAACAAATCCCCAGTCCTTAGTGCAGTGGAGTTTTTATATAATTTCAGTACTTTGACTGTAGTTATTGTTGAGCTTATGATATTATCTAAAAGAAGTGCACTTGGGATATACTTTGTAGATAAAAGTTTAAGAGCTGTTATGAATATGTGGAAGTATTTATCTGGATACCTTGAATCAAGACAACTTTTATCTAAAGTTAACAATTTCCCTAATGCAAGTGTTGATGAAATCCACACAGCTAATGACAAGTGTATTTTTTGCCTTGATCATTTGACAGAAGCTAAGAAAATCAACTGTGGGCATCTTTTTCATTACAAATGCTTAAGAAGTTACTTTGAAAACTCTAGTAGTCCTAAATGCCCGACATGCCGTGCAGATATTGATGAAAAGACTATAGTCCAACACAATAAATCTGAGAGTTTCTCACAAAACCTAGCAAGTTCTTTCCTTTTACAAGACCTACCAAGCCATGTTAAGTCCTTTGGAAACCCTTTAGACATTGGAGCTACTGCTTGGGGACTACCAAAAGCAGTTATTGGGCATAAAGTATCAAGACACAATGAAAAAAGGCGTCATGCCGTTGAAAATATGAATGATTTTATTGTGAGGTTTTATAGACACCCACCTGATCAAATCGAGCAATCCCCTGAAGATATTGCAAGAAATGAACATTATAAGAAAATCAAAGAGAACTTTCTCAAACTGCTAGAAAATAAAAATCAGCAGACTGGTTAAATTATTTTATCTAAGCGCATATGCTTCTTATCTGCTCGCTGATATACAATTTAAGTTCTGGTGTCTGGAGGATTTCCTTGCATATCTGGTCGATATCATCAGAATTGGGCTCTTTATCTTTTTTCTGTATTTCTCTAAGCCGTTTTTGAAGGTTTTCACAGTATTTCAAACAGTCTTTGTTATCAGTCTCTAAGACTTCCATCCATTTCCGCTTGTCACAACGACATACGGCTTCAATAAGACTATTCATTTTATCCATGACGATTTCTTCAACTTGGCTTATAATATCATCTTTGTCATCAGAAAGGTCTTCTAAATACCCACTAAGGATAATCCTAACAAAAAGCTTGACAAGTTTATTTTCACAATGCTCAACACAAAGTTCTTTAATACGATCAAATGGGCTTTTTGGTAAAGGTCTTGAATCTTGTATTGGATCTTTAGTAAATTTTATAGAATTTGAAGCAGGTGGACGGGTTTCTAAAGGTACTGCACCAAAGCTCACAGGTCTTTGATATCTATTTTCTTCAACTTCAACAGCTGTGATACTATCTGTAAATTGCTCATTGGATTTGTCATCAGTAAAAGGTGATAAGGAGTGGTTTTCTTGTAAAGTGCCTTTGTAATTTTCTATAAATACAGCTAGAAAGTCATAGAGTTTTATTGAAGGACCTTTGAAAACCCCATCTAATTCACTCATAAAGCTTTTTAATAACCATTCTTCTTCAGCATAAACTGTGCCTGCAACTTTAGCACATTGTTTATAAGACAAACTTATAAGCCTGGTTTCTGAGATTTTCTGCGCAGGGAATTCTTAATAAAAATTACTTGGCACAAGCTGGAGGTTTAAAACAGTTTGCGCGGCCTGCCGCGCATAAAGAAAGAAAACTAGTATCTCAGTAGAAAATGCCCCTGTAAGGAACTGAGAAAAAAGTCTAATTTCCAAATTCTCGTTTTCATAAGTCTCTGCAGATTGACATAAATCCAAAGCACTTTGATCGACCATTCTTTTGTTCTTGTATTTTTCCCACATGAACTCCGCTAAAAACTCAGCAAAACCTGCATTTTCTTCGGTTTTCCTACTTTCCCCTGCTGTTTCTTTTTTATATCTTGCTGAATACACTTCTTCAATAGTTTTCATAAGCATAGTAATTGATAAAGTTTTAGGTCTTAAATGACTTGATCCTTGTAGTTTAAGGAGATTGAAAAACTCTTGGAATTTCGTTGTTTGAAGGAAGAGTTTTAAAGGGTCTGGACGTTGTTTCTCTGGGGTTCTAGCTGAAGATCTTGATATGTTCAAAGTTTGATTGGACTTCTACTTATTTTTTACGGTTCCATGAAGTGGATCTTGGTCTAATAATTCAGAAATGCCTTTGATTTTTTGAGCTGAGTAGTCATTTGGTGACCTACCTCTACGGATTGGAGATTTAGATTTGGATTTTGATTTATCAATAGATTTTGCAAAGGATCTATTTGCGCTTGTTGGGGTTATTGAACGTGGAGATTCTGTTATAACCATTTTCTGCTTGTAGGAAAAGGTTGAGTTTAGAATCCGAGACTTTTCTAAACGTGGAAGGGCTAATTGGTCTATATGTTAGTTACCTTTGCTATTGAGGACTTTTATTATTGCAGTGTAATAACCACGCCCATCTTCTATGAACTGCACATCGTTTTCGAGAAGGAATTTGAAGTATTTTTCCCTTTCGGGTTGAGGAAGCTCACTTAGAACAATTGTTGGAATATTTTTTAGCTGATCTTCCATGATTTATTTGAATGAATTTTTATATTAGGATTAGAATATGGAAGAAAAAATTTTAAATAGGGAATTTGTTGTAGGATTAGAAGGAAAAGCTTTTGAAGGGTGAATTGTGGTTTTTTGAGTTTGGGATTATAGAGGAATTTTGCAATTAATGATTTTATAAGGATTTGAATTTATTGAAATGGATTTTTTTTGGGTTGAAGAATTATAGTTTTTATGATAGGCGATGCAAAAATGGAAATTATTGTTAGAGATTTAGATAAAATTTTTTAGTTGGATTGGGCTGGTTAGTAAATTTTAATAATTTGGATTTTATTAAGAATTTAAATAATAGTTTAAAATAGAATATTGCTCATTTTGTGTTTATCAATAGGTTTTTTATTATTTTAAATAGTTGCTGTATTTAGAAAATGCAGTTATTATGATTATTTTTTATTTGATTAATTGCTTACTAATGCGTATTTCATTGGTGCTAAATTTATTATATTAAGTCTTCTACTTGATGCAAAAACTATAATAAAACTCATTTCTAACTTATCTGAAAATATAAAATTCTAATTTTAAATACATAAGGGATTAAAGTGATTCCTAATTTCACTAAAAGCTTATTTAATTTTACAATACGTAAAATTGCCGAATTTACAATTTATGATAGTGTATATCAAAAGTGAATTCAATTTATTCGGAGATCAAAATAATATATTTTAATAGTTTTAACATAATGCTGTTTATGAAGAAACCTTTATAAATAATAAATTTTATACTCCAATAAAATATATGATTTTCACATATATATTATAAACAATCTTAATTTTTTATTCCTATTCTTATTTTGCATTAGTTCTATCAATAAATAGAATTATAATTTTTTTATATTTTCATCTCATGTCTTAAATATATTTTCAAAATTCTTCTTTTCAATTATCCTATTTCATCACTGATATAAACTATTCCTATCTACATATACATGTTCTAATTTCACCCCCGTTAAAATCTTTTTGTAATATTTTGCAAATTAATCCAATACATTTATTTCTCTTACTCACCCTAATATTCTATCCCTCAAAAAAAATCTAAAATTATCTTAAAAATCATCTATAATTCAAAACATAACCTTCTAATAATACTCTCAAACTTCACTACCCATTCTAAATTTATCTTCAAAACTCACTCAACCTCATTCTTTCCTCATACCATCCAACATACCCATAAGTTTAAAAAAACGCTAAAAAAAATCATTTTAAATCTCTATAAACATGGAAGCATTATTCACAGAGCTTCAAAAACCTTACACCCAGTTGGTTGATTCAATAAGTGTCTTAGGCTTAAGCATAAAAAATCTAAGAGGTACTCAATAAATAGATATACTCATCGAAAGTAAAACCTCAGGTTATCCTGAGATTATTTTCCAATTACCTCCAGGTTCTGATGTTTTAAAGCAAAGTCAAATGGAAGTGAGATCCAAATAGATGATTTTTACTGAAGGGGAAATTTTTCTAGAAACGTCTCCAAAAACTCCAAAATTTTTTTCCACAACTGTCACTAATGCGTATGGGGAATTTACACATTTGCACTGCCTGATTACTTATCAACGCATAACCCCAAGTATCATAAACTGGTCTAAAGACCGTGTGAGCAATTTAAAATTCATAAAAGACCTTAAAAACCCTTATCCAAACGAAGAGAGTTTTTCTTTATATGTGCCAATTGCTTTGTGCTTAGTCACTAACAGTGGATATATTGATGTATTTAGAGACATACTTATGACACTAAACTCTTTTCTTGAATGCATTAAAAACACTAATATTAAAGTTAACAGTATAGTAGCCTCAGTTGAGTTCATGAGGACTGCTTGCCTTTTACTTAACGACCTTATCATCCCGCCTTACAACATTGAACTTATATCAAAAATTGGTGGTTGCAACATTCGCATCCCTGTAGAAGTGAGTTCAGGACTTCTCCATACTGAAAAATGTATCGCAGTATTACTAGATCTTATTGATATCAGGAATATAATTGAACTCTGGGAATGTCTCTTATTAAACAAGCATGCTTTTATAAGAAGTTGTAATGAATATTTACTATATCTAATCCTCGAAGCTGTTAAAGAACTTCTTTTCCCTCTGAAATGGTCATTATATATTGTCCCAGTATTAGGCCCAAAACTAATTGAATATATGTCTTCACCTGTTCCAATATTAATAGGCATAAACTCAGCACAAGTATCTGTAGAAGCTGCTTTAAAAGAAAATCCATCTGCTGTTATTTTAGATATCGACTCCAACATTTTATACAATTCCTCATCTTCCTTATGTGATTGTCAAACTTCAGTTATAAGTAAAAAACTTCAGCTTGTAAAAGCTTATTACTATGTAAAAAGAGATCGTCTTAGTGCTTATAGGATGAATAGCTTAGAAAACAATATTGATGACGAAGAGTTCATCCGTACCGCAAAAACTTTACTTACAACGAGTCTTGAAGATAAGGAAAAAATATTCATCGCTCTTATTCGGCATATTTTTTTAGACTTTTTCATTAGAGGTCTAGGTAAATTCAATGTTTTTTTTACTTATGATTCGTTTGAAGAGAGGTTTGAGTTTAGTAATGAGAAATTCCTTCAGAGCATTAAAAAGTGCTCCCATTGCAAAATGGAAAAATTTTGGAAAGAATTTGTAGAGTCAAGCACATTTCAATATTTTCTCCAATATGAAGGCAAATGCGATGATAGCTATTATAGAAGATATTTTAGGATATTGACTAATATGAAAAATGGGGATTACGAGATTTCTGATACAAAGCCTAGCTATGTTTTTAATATTGAAAAGGGAATCAGTCCACGACAGCTTATGAATCTTATAAAGAAAAATAAAAACAAGTCTATAGGGAGTTTTTTAAGCGATTCAATATCTTTTCTTACACTGGAAATAGTCAATCATCTGAAATTCTATAAAGATTATTATAAAAATGGGGAGGTAACAGGGGAATATCTAATCCTAGATGAAGTATGTGAAACTTATAGTTTGTATTATGGGAAATATGGGATAATAAGAGTTGTATCTTTATTATTAGGGCATATATCCCCTGAAAAATTCATTGAGTTTAGTATTACTAATGATACTATATTACCAAGATTAGCTTGTCAGATTAACCCTTTGACTTTTTGGGAAACTTCAATACTTCAATTGTATTATTTAATAAAAAACAAACCTTTTACTTGGGATTTGCCGAGAATTCTTGGAGTTATTAGGATTCTTAATGATAATGATGCGAAAATGCTCATGGTTTATCAGCTGATAAGTGGGATTTTGAATGAAATTATGAATATTAATACAGATATGATTTCGGAAATTATACAGTTTAAGGGCAAAGTGGGAAATTTGGCGAGATTGTTGATAATGCAGGGATGCACACCTTTGAATAAAGCTAGATGTGAGTTTTTCGGCCCAGAGGAACTGAAGATTGAAGCTGAATTGATAGGTGAGTCGAAAAAGCAGGGGAAAAAAATAACACCTGTTAATGCTAATGTTAAAGGCAAGAGGAAATTCTCACTTTTCAAATGGTAGTATTGTATTATGATAGTTATTTTAATAAAAATACTGCCTCTACTTAAAGGAGTTTTATTAAAAACCCTTTTGATTTTTAATTTATTTCCCACCCTTACTCCATATTCTAAACCATTTATCTCTCAATAATCAATTAAATTTTTTAACTAAATATAAATATTCCTTCTTATTCTCTCTAACTATCGATAAAGTTTTAACATCAATCCACTTTAACCTGGTCATCTTAATAAGCTCTTGATACGAAGATGCAACCGGCTCAATTTCTCCAAGCAAAAGTTTTTCAGTCAACTTCAACTCCCAATTTCCAATAATCGACCCTAAAAATTTCTGTTCGATTTTCACTGTTTTAACACTACTTTCCTGTGAACTATAACAAGCAATATAGCTTTCCCTTAACCCAATAGCCGATATTGTCGTATCAAAAACCTTTAAAGCCTTCCATTTTTTGCATGTTTTTAAATCATAAACCTGAAGTAATCCCGTAGCTAAACCAACAGCTAAAATCCTAGAATCAGATGAAAGAGTTGTCATAGGTAAAAAATCTATAAAAGTTTTCAAAGCAACAGTATAATCCTGACTGAAACTTTTATTAGCAATATCGTTTTTAATCTCACAAGCATTAAGTATAAAATCTCCAAGTTCTTCTAATACAGAAGTAGCTTCAAGTATATAATGCATTATAAAATATTCTATTGTATTGAAAACTTCTTTTTGATATTTATCGTCTATATCAGAGTTTTTAAGCTCAGTTGTTAAAGTTTTGATGAAAGTGCTTATAGAGACTAAACCTATTGTTATGGTCACTTCATAGAAATAGTCTTTTGACACATTTTTATACCCTTTACAGTTGTAGAGAATTAGTTCTTTAATTAGTTCTTCGATTTGAGTTTCTTCGAAAATTTCACCAAGTACGGAAATCCCCCGAGCTAGAAGCTCGCAAGATAATAAAACATACCCTTCATCAGGGCTTTTAATCATTGTTATCAAATGCTCAACTACATTATTCGATTTTGGAATCTGCTCTTTGATACACGCACAAGATAAAGCTGTTGTGGCAATAGCTTCAGGGATCGACACAAATATTCTTTGCGAATGGTATTTTTGACTTGAAAAATTCACACTATATGAATGTTTTAATGACCTTTTAGCATGTCTTATTTGTTTTGAATGAGGCTTTAGGATATTTTCACACATCGACAAAGCTTCAGGTGTTAGATCGACCAATTCAAGAAGTTTTTTACGAAGATTTGAAACTTGAGACAAAGCGCAAACTATAAGGGCAAATGAACAACATCTAAGTTTTGGAAAGGGTAAGTTTAATATAAACAGTGATATAATATGTGTAGAGTTTAAATATAGTGAAGATACCCAGTTGTTTTTAAAGGCGAAAGCTTTACTTTTGCTATATACTCCATTTCTTAAAATATCACTAGTAATAACAGGGATAAAATGTGAAAGTATTTCAGGTTTATGTTTGATTTTATCTAAATCTATATGTAAAACCGGAAAACTCATATGCCCTATATTGATATATTTGATTTCATATAATTTTCTCACAGGTTCTGTATAGTAAAACTCATAACAAGCAGTAAGTCTATCATTTCTATCAAGGCTTTTACTTAATTTATCATCAATATACTCCCCTGAATCAAAGTCAAGCACATCATCTCCAACAATTTCTCGTTCCAAAGTTAAAACTGTCATATTAAAAAGGTAAATATGCCCATTAGCACATATTATTGACAAATACTCAAGGTTTAAGAAAATAATTGCTTTAACAATACTAGACTTTATAGCTTGAAAATACGAAATTATTTCTAATTTATCAAAACAAGTTAGCATTATAGCCCCACTTTTACACTGAGCTAGGATTGTATTTTCCCATAAAGTCTTAGTTGTCCTCCAAGACATATGATTAAGATAGCTAGAGTTTCTTTTAGAGTATCTTATTGGTAGCATTGTCCTTATAGATCCTGCCCATACTTCTATAGTTTTTATAGGTATATTATAAATTCTTGTCCCAAGTGTTGGCTCATAAGCCCAAAAAGCTAGGGTTTCATCTTTATACCCAACAGCAAGTATATTATTATGTAAGTAAATTGATGTGATTTCACACTTTTTATAGTAAAATATTGAAATTGATGAAAATGTTATAGTTGCCAAGATTGCCCTGCCAGTATTTGTCCCTATCACTATAAGTACATCTTCAGTTACACAAATATTATATGCTGTTATTTTTTCACCTTGGTCTAAAAATGGGAAGTTATAGTTTTCGACTACCCATTTGTGATGCTCTATATTATTTGAATTTAGAGAAAAAGTTAATAGGTCTTTACCATCTGATATTATTATACCATTTTCAATATGCCCATAACAGATTGGTTTTATTAATATTGGTATACAATCTGAGGTTATTTTATATTTATTGTTTTGGTGATAGTTTATAAAATCATTTAGGTTGTATATTTGTATAAGATCATCTAAGCATATTATAACTTTAGTATTTGAAATTGATAAGTAGCGTATTATGCTTGATAATTTGTATTTATGGTTAGAATAAGTATCTTTTTCATCTTTAAGGATTATGTTTAGATCAAAAGAATTACTGAGGAGGATGATATTTTTTTCAGCTTCGATATAAGTTTTTTCTTTTATATTTAAATAGTTTTCTATAACTGCGACTATATAGTTTTCGCGATTAGCTTTTAGATCATAGATATATAGTTTCCCTATACTCTGGACTATAAGTTTGTTTTCATGGCAGCAAAGCCCTAAAATTTCCCTTTCCGTGCAGAAATACTTAACTTTCTGCATCTTGTAAACATCAATCATAAAAACTTCATTATTCCCTGTAACGAATACATAATCATCAATAGCCCCAATTAAAAAAACCAAACTGCTTGTCTCAGAAAATAAATCCGCTGAGTAAGTTAAGCATTTCCCATCATTATAATCCCATGTCCTGATTTTAGATTTTTCATGCAAGGACACAACAACCCAAGATGTTCCACATAAAGCTGATATTTCAGAACTAGCTGGAATAACACAAACTTGTAAACATACAGAATCAGAAGGCAGGGCACAAAAAACTCCTGGTGTAAAATTTTCATACTTTTTCCAGTATACAATTTCTCCTGTTGATGAACCTGTTATTATTGTAGAACTATCGGCTGTAATACATGAGATTGGGTGGGAAAAATGCCCTCCAAACATAAATGCGGATGTAAGACCTGACATTTATGATTTTTTGTTTTAATATGAAATTAAGTGGAAGATATGAAATAGGAGAAATAGTTTTATGTGATTTTATTATGATCTAAAAGATTTAAAAGATTTTTAAATTCCACGTTAAATTTTATATTGAATGTATATTGTCTTATTATACAATCATAATACAAACTAAAAAATATTAAAGTTTCACATATTTTTATTTGATATGAAAACAAGATTAACTTTTTTCTGATTATCACCTAAACATAAAGTTCTCTAATAAATCTTGAATGAAATTCATGATCATATAAAAACAAGAACTTCTCTTTTAAAAAATGTTAACAAATTTTTTTCTAGCCTACACTTCGAAATAAATTCTCTGTATTTCTAAATTATTTACCAAAAGTTTTATAATTTATTTTATAATATTAGTCTGATTGAAATACTAGGCAAAGAGCCAAATATATATTATATTTAAAAATAGTTAAAAGGATTTTGGGTATTTTTTAGTAGTAAATTCAATGGTTTTTAAAATTGATATAAGAAATCATATGCTCAAAGACTTCTTTAACCAATCTAGGGTTTTAGGTTTTAATGATGGGCTAAAAGGGGAAACTTCTTCAAAAACTTTTTAGAAACTCAATATGAAATTGAGAACTTAAAACTTTTACCTCCACATTATGTTAAGTCAAGTCTGCTAGAGTTTCTTAGACATAGTTCTATTGATTTTCTTATAACTCTATATATGAATCAATAAAATTTCTGAGTTTATTTTTGATCTTAAATTTTGTCTGAATGAATTTGCCTCTTAAAGTAAAAAATATAGGGGTCTAATATATCATCCACTTCACTAAGGTCAATATCATCCAAGTCTTATAAAAAGTTCCGAGTTCATTTTATGCTAAAAAATTATTGTGCCTATATATATTAGCAAATGGCCAAGTTTAGTATAAATTCATTAGCTCCAGAATTGTATAGAGTCTCATCAAGTACTAGGAACTCACCTATTTATGAAAGCTATAAATTAGACAGTATTGAAGCGATAAAACAAAACCTTATTCAAGCAGTAGAAACTATAACTAGTCTAAGACAAGAAAACAAATTAATCAGTCAAACTCTACAGAATAAATACGAAAACCAAATCAAAAGCCTAGAACAAGAAAAAGATTATTTCAAAACTCAACTTTTATTATCAGAAACTAATAAAGTGAAACCTAAAGAATTAATCAAAAACATAGAACATTTGGAATCTATAATATCCGATAAAGAATTAATAATAAAACTTCAAGAAGGGAAACTTGTTGAGATTAAAAATATGGTCAAAGCTCAAATGCAAGAGGTTAAATATATGGTTGAACAAAATAAAGAAATGCAAAAGTTTTACAATAAAAATAATAAACAAACAAATTGTGGAATAAACGAAGTTGATGAGAATTTTAAGGATTTTTTTGCATTTTGCAAAAATTTTAAAAACTACTCAATTTATCATACAGTGAAAAACAATCTTGGGTGTTATGAGGTTATACAAAGGAGGATTCAAAAGAATAAATGTTGTAAAATAGTGAAATCACTTATATCTTTATCGATGCTGCTTATACCTATTGCAGTTAGTGGTTTGAATGTTTCTAAGAAAAAAACGATTTTTACACAGACTATGATTTCTTCTTCGTCTTTAAACACAAAATCCGAGATTGAAAATTTTTCTAAGACTTTTTCTTTCAACAGCAAATCTAATGATATAAGCTCAAATTTAAATTCAATTACAAATAAAAGCCCTTCAATTATCCCGGATTCATGTATTTCTTTAGAGAGTCCTAATATCAAACCTCAAAAAAGAAAAATATTAAATACTGAAAAAATTGAAGATCCCTTTGAAACAAATCCATCAATAACTAAGGATAATTTTTCTCATAATTTGCAATCTGAATCAGAATTTGTATACAAAAATCCAAGAAAGTCACATGAGATCGAAAAGACATTCAAATTTGAAAACCAAGCATTTAAAAATCTAAAGAAACTAGAAAATGAAGATAAATACATAAAAAATATCCCAAAATTGGATATAAAAAAATTGACTTCCACAAAAATCTCTGAGAAAACTCAAAGCCCAAAACTTGCTTCTAAAGTTATGGAATCACTTGAAAAACCATTAATAACCCCACCTATGCCTGCTGAGTGCCCAAAACTCCCAGAAAGTCCTACAAATAAAAATGATCATCATCCAAAAACTGTAGAAAATATTAAAAAACTCAAGGAAACTATAAAACAAAATTCTGAAAGCAAAATATTTATTATGGAATCAGAAAAAAGTGATAATTCAAGCGAAGAATACTCTGATATATTATCTAATAGCATAGAAGTACATAACGATGCTTCTTTCAATGAAATAAATCAAGATTTCACTTCTAAAGATTTAAAAAACTACAAAAAACCTGAAGAAAAACTAAAAAAACTCAACAAAATTAAAAATTTCCCGCAAAAGTCAACTGGAAGTTCTGACCAAACTGTAGAAAAAATTGTATCTTCAATAGAATGCCAAGAACGCTACAAAAAAGTTATAAGTAACCCTAAACATATAAAACTTCTAAACCAAGGAGAAGAGCTTGTAAAAGCTATTGACCAACGAAACACTCGACATTCTAAGCTTAAAAATGATATCCCCATAGCATATTCACATGAAGAAAGCGATTTTTTTTCAAGCAACCCTAGTATTGAAGACCAGTCTCCACATACAAATTCAGCAGAAAGTAGTAGGGCTAAAAGGTCAAAATGGAATTTTTCTGGGATTATGAACCTTAGAATCCCACAAAATCAAGAAAATGACTTAAAAGTTTCACAGCCTCCACCTACAATTCCTGAAATTGTTAAGAAAAAAAAAACCAGCAAGTCGCCAAGATTAACGCCAAATCATGAAGTTAATCGATTTAAAGAATATATGAGACCAACGCTAAAAGAAGAAGGAACTTGGGATAGTGTTAAAGATTTTTTCGCTTGTGATGAAAGCTAAAAAATCTTACTATTTCCTAAACCAACCAACAATTTATAAAAAAAATCCTATTAGCAGTTAAGTAACTTTATAATAAAATGATGAACAAGCAAAAAGTGGCGCCTTTTGACAATTTCCCAAGCAGTCGTGGGGAAAAACTCAGCAAAAAAATTCAAGATTTTGTTGATGGTAAAGCTATTGCAATCACTATGGCAATTGTTACCATCTGGGTACTCTTCGGGGACGATATCCGACTTCGGTCCACAAACAAATCGGCTGACGACGCTTTTTTCATCACATTCTTCATCTGCCTCCTACTATTTATCATAGAAATTATTGCCAACAGCATATTCATTCACGATTACAAGTTTTCATTTTTCTTTTGGCTTGATGTCGTCGCAACAATTTCTTTAGTCCCAGATATCCCTTTGATCCGTGACCCTTTTTTGCTTCTTTTTGGTGTAGAACTCTTCAAAGTTGACGTAGATTTTAATACAAGTGCAGTTAGAAACACAATATCAGAGTCTTATATAACAAGAGGAATACAAACTATTCGATATATAAGACTTGTGCGTATTGTAAAATTGTATAAGTATTTTACTAAAAAAAAAGCAGAAGATCCTAATGCGCAGAGCCCATCGAATAATATGGATGCAGAGTTATTAGGAAAGAAATTATCAGATATTACAACTAGAAGAGTGATTATTGGGGTGTTGTTATTGTTATTATTACTACCGATTTTACAAGTGAATAATGTGGATAATGCGAAATATTATGGTTTACAACAATTATATTGGATTGGATCAAGTGGGCATTTAAGTGATTTAAATGGTCCAAATGTGGAGTATATGGATGATTATGGTTGGGGTCATATGATAGTCCAATACTCAAAATGCAGTGACACATCTGGAAAATCATATCCTTTATTATGGTTATACATCCCTAATCTAAGCAATTCAGGTTTAGTCGAAGATATAATTGAAGCTTATGATCCAATTTCTGAAGATACTTGGACTTCTCATAAAAAATGTTCAGGCAAAGTTGTGTCAAGTGATTGTGAATATCGCAACGAAGAAATGAAAGTAGTAATCTATGGCCCATCAGATTGCCCAGACCCAGGGTGTAAGGATGTAAAAGCATTTGCCCGTTTTAATATGAAAGAATACAGTCAAGACCAAGCAGTTATGAGTATCCTCATAACAATATTTGTAGGAATAATCCTAGCAGTTGCAAGTATCACATTTGCCCGTGACACTAAAAAAATAGTCATAAAACCAGTAAACAAAATGGTGAGGACTATAAAAAACCTAGCTAAAGATCCATTAAAAATCTCAGAAGTTGCAGTAGTGCCAATTATTCCTCGAGAGTCAATATTAGAAGAAACTATAGACAAAATCGGTATTTTACTTAAAATAAACTTTGGCACTAGAGGTTCAATGATTATGTCAGAATTATTAACAGACGCAGAAATCAACTTTAAAACCGAAGGAAAAAAAGACTCATACGTGATTGGCATAGTAAAAATCCAAGACTCAGAACTTATAATCGATAGTCTTCAAGAAGAAGTTTTGGTTTTCATAAACAAAATCGCTAAAATCGTCCATACATGCAGTGCAAGGTGGGATGGGCATATTTGCAGAAATGATATGGGGAGCTTTTTGATAGTCTGGCCTGAATCTAAAGCTACAGAAGCACTTTTTGCTATGATAAAAACTAGTGCTGAACTTCATAGAGCTACTGATATCATGGCATATAAGTCAAATCCGAAAATTGTTGCAAGATTCCAAGACCAATATGTTGTGAATATTCATATGAGTTTACATATTGGGGAAATTATAGAAGGGGCAATTGGATCGAATATAAAAGTTATGCCTGATTATATAAGTCCAAGTATTAGTTTAGGAAAGACAATACAAGCATTGAATACTATTTATGAGACCAATATTATAATGTCTGATTCATTTTATAATTGTCTTAATCCTAAAGCACAGCAGGTGTGTAGGAAAATAGATCATGTTATGTTGAAAAATGCATCTGAACCTTTTCAGATTTATACTTTTGATTTGTCTGAAGTGTCACTGCCTGATTTTAAGAGGATGAATATGAATGATGATGAGTATAAAATTGAAAATAGGAAACCTGGTGACCCGATTATTATAGGTATGGCGAATATGCAATGTGAAGTTTATCAGCTTTTTGGTATAGATAATGATATACTGGGAATGCAGAAATGTATCCCAAGTTACTTTACTGGCCTTTTTAGTAATGGATTAGATTTGTATTTTAAAGGACAATGGCAAGAATCAATACAAAATATAGAACAAGCTTTGGGACTTAAACCAGGAGATGGTCCTTGTTTATCGTTGAAAAAATATATGGAAGAACGGAATTCAAAAGCTCCAGAAGGCTGGGCTGGATATAGACAAATAAATTAGATTGGAATTAGGACTAAAAATTATAGTGAAATAGTTTAAATAAGATTGGTTTTTGTCATTTAAAGATATTTAATAATAAAATTGATGCTTTTGTTTGGGTTTTTGAAAAATTTATTGTTTGAGGAAATAATTACTTGTGGATATTGATAAGGAATAGAAAAGTTTATTATAGGAATTGTTGGAGGATTGTGAGGTTTAATTAGAATATGGGGTTTTATGGATTAGTTGGTAAATGAAAAATAATAAGAGAATACATTAAAAAATGTTGGTTATTGGATAAAATGAATGTTTTAAAAGCAGTTGGTGATAATGAAGAATGATTTTTAGCTTCAAATGATAGAATGAAAAAGATTTCTAGGATTTTTGTGAAACTGTACTTGAAAAAAAATAGTCATTCAACTGAAGGATTGATTATTGAAAGATGTGGGTTTTATAAAATTTGTTTCCTTTATAATACCTATATAAATATTTTCAAATCAGGAAATAGTTTAGATTAAAAAATCTTATTGATAAAGACAGTATTATAAATTTCAAAGTAGATATAACAATGCTAAATGTTAAAAAATTGTTTATAATTTTCTTAGCATAAAGCTTTAACACATCTAGTAAATTTTTATTACTACTATTATTTTAAATAATTATATCTAAATTTATTTTATCCCTCTAACCTATCCCTAACTGTATTTCTTAAAATAATTACAAATTTGCAGTCTTTAATATTTTCTTTAAATCTACTTTACTAAGTCAATATTTTCTCTTACAGCAAAACTTACTATTTTTTTAAATATAAATAAACTATTATAGATTATATGCTCTCTTATAAACAAAATAAAATTTAGGGGAAATAGTTGCAAAGACTATATAACATAATTATAGGGAAGTTTAGTGAATATTGGAGTATATTAGAGCTACACAACATGAAAAAAAATCTATTTTGCAAATTACAGATCTACGAGTAAAGAAAACTTCAAAGAATAAAAATTTCACAATCATGAGCGATATTTTTCCTTATCAAAGCTAATATTATAAATACTCTAAATAATCATATATATTCTAAGTTATATTTCTTATATTCTTATATAAGCATTTCTCTAAAATCACAAAACCATCATTTCATAATCTTATTCCATATTTATTTCCAAAACACCTTTATTACTTAACTACTCTCTCCACTAAGTCTATTCTTTGCAAGTTCCACCCAATAGCTGACCCCAATCAACAAAACTTGTTCATCTATAAAAAACTTGCTTGTATGATTGCCAAACTCACTCAAACCACATCCTAAAATCAAAAAAGCCCCTGGTTTTCTATATGAAAAATAAGAAAAGTCTTCACCAAACGCAATAATTTCATCATGTCTTTTCCCTGATGTTATACTCTCAATAGTTTTCAAACACCAAAATCCACATTTTTCATTATTTATCACACTTCCATACCCTCTTGAATACTTCAAATCAATTTTCATATCATTTCCTATTTCATGTCCAGCAACAATAGCATTCATTCTTTTTTCTATATAATCACGATCTTCAGGATCTAATGATCTTGTTGATCCTTCTAATGTGACAATTGTTGGTATTGCATTAAATGTATCTGATGTTTTGACTATATTTGTTTGGCATCTAATAGGTCTTTGACGATTTGCTGATATATTTGAAAATGATTGAATAATAGATGCAGCAACTGGAATTGGATCTTTTGTTGCTTCTGGACATGAACCATGACCACCTTTTCCTATGATATTTACTTCAAATTTGTCACTGCTCATTGAAGCGTATTTTGCGTTGTAGAGGTAATCACCTACGCTTAGAGGCTTTCCTACATGAATCCCATAAACTTCATCAACATAGTCTAAAACACCATCATTTATCATTTCAATTGCCCCACCTGGTAAAGCTTCTTCTGATGGCTGGAAAACAAATTTTATTGTTCCTTTAAGGTTTGGGGTTTTTGATAAAACTTTTGCTGCAACTAAAAGCATAGCTGTATGAGAGTCATGGCCGCAAGCATGCATCATACCAGGATTAATAGATTTAAAAGGTAAATCATTATCTTCTTGAATTGATAATGCATCCATATCAGCTCTAAGCATGATACATGGTCCTTCCCCTCTTAAAACTGCAACTACACCAGTTCTGCCAATACCTTCTGTAACTTCAAGGTCAAGATCCCTTAAATACTGAGCGACAAAACTTGCAGTTTTATGGACATTGAAACCTAGCTCAGGCTCTCTATGGAATCTTCTATATAATTCTTTAACTTCTTCATATAAACCCTGTATTTCTTCAGGAATCCTCACAGCCATTTATGATAACAGCATACATCAAAGAAATTTACAACTAAAAGAATTTGTATACTATTACATTTTATGTTAGATTTTAATTAAAAAAGAATAAATAATATGTTTGGCTTACAATAGTATGAATGTTAAGCGCTGAAATTTATTGTTAATTACTTTTTTTTTTGGAAAACTGAAGATTTTTTGAATATAAAATTAAATAGTTTTATATATAGTGAATGATAAATATAAAACTAACACAAATATTGCCTATTTTTAAATGATTCTAGCCAATTTTTAGAGTTTAGAGCGTTGATTTATAGTTTTTCTATAAAAAATTTAGCTGCTTGATATTAAACCCAAAATAGAATGCTAAACTTCTTTTTTTGAAGTTAACTCTAAACTTATTAATTATGCCCTTATTCCCAGTTTTACAACATTTTTTAAACGATTAAAAATCATAAATCTTAATGTTTCACTATAATCTTACTATAATATATAAATCTTTAAATATTGTTTAATATTAAGTCATAGCAAAATATCATTTTGTCCAAAGCATGATTTAAAGTTTATCATATTAAATACTAATTCTGATTTAAAATATACTCATATATAACCCTTCAACACTCTAAACTATATTAATACTTTTATCATTTTTCATAATATTCTCTATAATTCGAGTTTCTTACTTTATCTCAAACTTTTAAGCTCTCTTTTAACAAAGTTATAAATCATACTTATACAAAATAATATTTTCTATTTAAAAATTATTATATCTCTTTTCCATATATCAAAACTTAATTGTATACAATCTTTAAAATATTATTTAAAGTAGCATTTTGACATCAACTGCTGTACTGATTCACCCTTTGCTTTTGAAAGATTTAACAAGTAATCCATGAGTCTGTATAATTCTTTATCATCTGATTCACCTGTCCAAGTTTTGATGAAAATTCCATTCTCGCTCTGAAGACGAAAGTTTCTTGGGTCATTATCAACAATTAAAACTTTACTCATGTCTCTACCAAGGATTTCAAGATCTTTGACTATTTTGTTGTTATTTAACTTGATGTGTTGTCGGCATAGACGAAATTTTATATGATTTTCAGGATCAATAATGTTCATGGCATAATTTGCGTAGATCTCAACAGCAGAAGTAAAAAGAACAAGCTCGTAGTGTGAGTTCATTTTTGAAATGAATTCAAATACTCCAGGTCTGGGATGGAATATATTACCTGAAAAATGCCCAAGTGTCTCATCAAGATCTAACACCAAAGTGATCATATTATTAGAACAAGACGGTAGAAACGGTGCACTCTTATTAATAAGAAGCGAAAACACACTTTCTTGTATTTCATCACTCATTATTTTTTGCATTGCTTTGAGCAAGAGTTCAAAGTTAATCTTCGATAGAAACTTCAACAATTGAGTGCACAATCCAATCTTTTGACTAGGATTTGATGAAGAAAGGTTATATGTTATAACAGAAATTGTCTCATTTAAAACAAACTGCGTTATTTTGAAAATAAGGCATTCGGAAGTGAGACCTTTACCACCAGCATGTAAGTCTAATATTTTACTAAGGATCATCTGACATCTAGAAATCATCTTTTTAGCTTCATTTTTATTCTCATTGTGATCTTGGACTATAAGACAAATGAAAATTATGATATATGAATCTTGGATATTTTTACATGTTGATTTAGATCTGCTGTATTTGATAAGAAATTTAACGAATTTTTTTTTATCGAATTTTCTTTCGTTTCCGATAAGATTTTTTAGTTTTTCTAATAATATAGTTGCTTTTAGTAAACTTGCCTCAGCCTCGGCATCTAGTGTATATTTGACCATATTTTTTCTAAAGCTGCTAATAACGTAAATGGTTAATTGATTAAATTATAGTTTACATGAGCTTAGGACAAGAGATTTAAGGTTAGGGATAAAATGATGATCAGCAAATTGGGATTTTCTATTTTTGATAAGAAAAAAGGTAATAGGCAAATCTTTGGATGGCTTACGAATTTTTTTGAATTCGATTAAAGTGAGAATAAGGTGGTGGGACTTATAGAGTACAGTATTTATTATTATATAAAGGTATTGGATGCATGAATTTAATAGAAATAGTGTAGCTAGCCTAATATAAAAGTTGAATAAAATGCTTTTTATAAATGGAAGCTGAGGGAATCTAAACTTTTAGCGATTGATTTATGTTTGAGATTGTATATTTTCTAGTAGAAATGAGTGGAGTTAAATATTTCTTATGCTTTGTTGCCTTAGTATCTAGTTTATCATTTTTATAATGCGTTTTATCGAAAATTAAGGAATATATCTAGATTTCCCAAGGGCTAGAATTAAAACTAAATGGATTTATGCTGGCTATTTGAATACAAAAATAATTTATTGTGATTAGGAAAAAGGTCTTCATTCTTAGGAGGAAATTAAATTAGTTAGCGAAACTACGAGTATAATTAGAAAATATTTTTTTACAGCTTGAAATGTACCTAATTTAAGAATTTTAAACTTGATAATATATTGAAAATAGTAGATTAGCCTATACAGCGAGTTTATGCTATTATTCTATACCCAGCTTCAAATTTTAAAGTGAAAAATTTATTTAGACTGCCCCATATTGTGAAAATAGATGAATATAAAGATGTGTTTAAAGCACATAATTTACATAATAAAAAGCTAGTACAATTTCCCTGTATCTATAACTCTTAATTTTTTCTGTAAGTTAATAGTCTCTCTGTTTAATTGTCGAAAAATAAAAATAATTATGGTATTAAATACTAACTGGATAAAAAAAATGGAAATCTAGCTAGACAGTCTATAGCTATATGAATATGATTTCTGCTGTATTAAATATACACAGTTTTGTAAGCGGAATAAACTTTTAAAAACCTTGAAAATCTAAAAAACAAGTTTTAAAAAATATTAACAAATCAGAATTTTTTTATCATAATTGTAATAATTATGATTTCATGGTAGAATTCTAACTAAAACAAGATTTCTTGAATTATGATAACTAATTATTTACTATGAATTAATCTTTATAATATATATACGCTTACTCACCTAATCAATGTGTGATAAGAAACCATAATTCTAAATAAGCTATCAAGATGATTTTATCTATATAAAAAAAATTTTTTTTACAACAATAACTTTTATAATAGCAAAACTAATGGATAAATTACATAAACTATGTGAAGAGAATATAATTAAACTTTTTTTTATTTTGAAGTTTTATCTATATTAATTTAAACTATAGGTGTCCTTCTGTGCTTATTATAATTTGTAGGATCCTTCAAAAGAATTCCTATATTATCAAATATTCTCCTACTTCCAAAATATATATTAAATAACTGCATAATTTTTAGATTTTTAAAAAGGCAATCCTATAAAAAATTAGTTTATTCTTGTTTCTCACGGATTTTGATAAAAATAATAGGAATATAATATTTCTTTGATTTAAAAGATAGTCTAAATAAATATAATAATTACAAATCTTACCTAAAGCTAAAGCATATTCATAATAAATTATCAAAATTATTTACTTCAAAATACAAAATGCAAATTCTCCGACAAAATTTCTTTTATATTTTCATAAACGATAAAGCATCTATATCTATTAAACCTATTAATTTAGACTGTAGGAGACCATCCTATCCAAGTCCTTCCTAATATATTAGGATCTGTAGCATGCTCTAAAAGAATATCTACTTGCAAATCCACAGAAAGCACATTTGAATTATTATTCCTCAAAGAGTCTTTAGGTCCAAGCACAGCTTCAGCAATTCTATCTTGAATATTCTAAATAAAACATACAGAATTATTATGAATTGTTTTTTCAAGTTCCTCAAGCATAATCAAAGCCGAATTAATCCCAGTAAGTTTTTTCTTGACAACTTCCAACTTAAAAGAAGGAATATCAGCAAATTCTTCTGATACATTATAAGAAGTTTTTAAAGGTTTTATCCATTCAAGCAAAGGTTCATTTCTAAATACTTCACAACAGTCTAAAATAATATTCTTATGTTTTCTAAGTGCTTTAAGACAAATAATCATTGATTGTCTTAATTCACCTTGAGGTCCTTCTGGGGACATAAGGCTTAGAAACTGTCTTGTCATTCTAAAAGGCATAAGTTCAGGTAAATTTAAACCAACACCATGGCCAAAAGATACCCCAAAATCAATAGACAACAAACCTCCATCATTTTTATCAAGTAAGAAATTATCCAAATGCCTATCCCCAAGACCAATAATATATCCACAAATACTTATAGCAGCTAAAGAATGAATAAATTGTTTACGTAAATGCATAAAACTCTCAGGAGTTGTACTCAAACTTAACAACCCTTGTCTTATCAAATCCCAAGGTATAAAACTTTCATGTTCCCTAAAATTCGATATTATCGTATTTGAATCTTTTTTCAAAGCTTCTAAATGTAATGCAGGTAAATTATTTGTTGTTATAGCGGGTAAAGAACTAAGCCAAGAATATCTTTGTTTATTAGCTTCAATCAAACTGGATATATTATAAATTTTCGATAATTCATTTGTTATAAAAGTATTCAAAGTCTCTGTATTACTAACCCATTGCAAAAGCCCAACTTTTTTTGTCACAGGGATTATTGTAAAAGTTTTAAGTTTCAGTTCTAATTTAGCACAACTAGGGTCATTAGAGAATATTCTATTCATTACCATAAACACTTTTTGTATTCTTTTATCTAACCTCAAATCTTCTCCTCCTTTTACTAATAATAAATAATCTTTTTCATTAGAACCATGAATCCCAATACGTTTAGGTTTTTTTGCTGAGCTTAAGACTAGTATTGATTGATCAAAAGATGTGATACTAACTGAATTTCTTTTAAAAGGTTCTTGATCTTCAGTGAAAATCCCTGGGACTTCTATACTGTTAGGTGTAAGAATATCAAGACCATAGTCGGCAAGCCATTCTGAAAAAGTACTGAGTTTTTCTCTACCAAATGGCAAAGATGGATTTGCTAGTTTTTTCGCTATAGTTTCAATTGCTTGTAATAATTCTGTTGTCGACATTCTGTTTATATTCGTAAAACCCCTGCCAAAAAACCCTGATAAAGTTGGTTCCCAGTCAACGGCAAACTTTTTATTATAAACCCCTGGGTTTTTTATCCCAATAATGCTTTTATGCATTTCATTGAAAAGGTAGTTTATATATTCTGATGATGAATTCTGCATAATACTATCTTTGATTAAATCTAAAAAACTTTTCAATCTATGCTCTGGGTATGTTAAAATATCTAAAGCCTCGATAAAGTTATCTAAAAACCCAAAATCTTGGAACTTTTCTTCCAAAATCTTCCACGTTAAGGATTTAAACCCTTTTTTCACTTTTGTAAAACCTGATAATGAGTCTATTGAACAGAAAGTTTTATAAGGGTAATATACTATCTGTGGGTATTTTATAACTAATCTCTCCATGATTTTAGCAAAAACATTACATTCTGGTTTATCAAATATTGCTAATACTTGATCAATCCACCTTATCATCATCCATTCCGGAAAATCTTCAAGTTCATTTTCAAATATCTTAGCAACATTTTGATATTTAAATAATCCAATTAATCTTGGGAACATATCATGAGCCCTTTGATTTCCAAGTTTCATAGATTGTAATGTGGAAGATACAATAATTTCAGCAAGCATATCCCCAGTAACATCCATAGCATTTAAACATTTACCTATAACATATTTATTTTCCCCGTTTTCTTCTTCATAAGACCTTAAAATCATATCGCAAAACCTGCAGAATTTTAACGCAGAAATCGTATGTCTGACTTGATTCAAATAATAAAACGCTTGTTTTGCACAGTTCGGTAAAACATCAGCAGCTTCAGTTTTATAAGAAAGGAGCATTTTAGTTTCATTAGAATAGATTTGCCCAAATAATACATTTATAGCATCTTTATCTTCATTATTTGATTTATATTGTTTTATACTTTCATATAATCTTTGAAAATGTTGAATTGCTAAATCAAACCCATATTCTTCTGAATTCCTAATAACTGTTTTTGCTTTTAATCTTATAACTGAAGAAAGTAATGAAACACTTGTTTTTGTTTTATCTTTTCTTTTATTAATAGCATCTTTAAGTAACTTTTCTGAAACATCAAGCCAACCATGTTTTAATGCACATTCAGCTGTTCCTATATATAAAGATGAGGCATAATCATTAAGTTCCTCTACATTTAAGTTTATATTTTGGTTGATTGTATCATAAAACAATAGTCTAGCAAAAAGAATTTCTTCCCAAGTATTGATATCATCTAGGGCAATTGATGGTGTTCTAGTTTTATATGAATTTAATATAGAAATTAGGTTTTGTTTATGCTCTTGTTCTTCTTCATCTTTTTTAGGCTTGATGTTTGTGACGAATTCAGACAGTTCAAAGATTTTTTGTAGTTTTTGGACTAGTTTATGCTTTGCGATTAAAGACAAAGGATTTAACGATTGCCATTTTTCTACAAAATGGGTGAATTCTAAGTCTAAATAATGTCTTGCACGATCAGTATCATCTTGAGTTAGATTCAAAAGACTCATTTCATAAGGGAATCTTAAACTCAAACTATTTGAAGGCAATTTACATACTTCTTCAGTCAACTGAGAAAACTGATTCAATCTCATAAATGACTTCATTTTCAACCCATTCATTTCAGGCAAACAATTCTTTACATCCTCCCATTGTCCCAAATAACCTTTACATTCTAAATAATCTCTCATAATTTCTTGTTTAATATCCGCATCACTATTATCAATAATCTTCAAATACTCATCAGTAGCTTTAATGATCTCTCCTTCATACTTAAAATCTAAAGCTTTTCTTATCGTATCGTTATTCTCTGGAGACTTACTTTTAAAAATCACTTTCCAAAGCCCATTCGCACTATCACTATCGCCCATTTTCTCATATACTTTAGTTAGGGCAACCCAAAACTCACTATTCTTCCTTGTAACTTCAGGCTTTTCAATCCCACTTTGAGCTTTAAAAGGTTCTTTGTTATCATATCTTAATAAACATTCTTGTAAAAGTATTATAGCGCTTTGATAACACATCGACCTTATTCCACTAATAGCGACGAATTTCGCATTGATTTCTTTAGAAAACTTAGCATTTTTCGATACAAGTTCACGGGCTGTTTTATGTATACAACTTATAACATCAGAATTGTAATTCTCACTGATTTCAAGTATTCTATTAAGTCCTTGTATTGTTTTACGTTTAGCATCATCATCGAATTGTGTAAAAAGAGCTGTGCAGATAGTCACCCATATAGAACTTGCGATTTCACAGTCTAAGAGAATTAGATTCGCTAAAGGTTTTAAAATATCACTTGTGCGGATTTCTATATCAGGCAGTTCTCCAATCCGATATGATCTCGTAACATTAACTTGTCTATTTTTCTGCTCATTTATTCTTTGTTCTAAGCGTTCTTGTTGTGCTTTTTTAATCTTTTCCCTTCTATCTTCAATACTAGCTTGCGACCCTTCTACTAAATGTCTTATTCTTGAAGTCCTCTGCGGCATAGCGAACTGCGAAGATTTCTGTGAAGCCTTTTTAATCGACTCTTGATGATAATAAGATGGTGAAAACATTGGAGTCATAGGAAAACTTCTAAAATCATCAGAATTCATTTGAGCATCTTGATATATACAATCTGCTAATGGGTTATCAAATAACACTTTATTATAATCAGTACTTAATTCAGTCAATCTTACAAGTAAATGACTTGATGCTACAAGCCAAAGTTCTTCACATTCAGGTGTATAAATTTCACTTAAACATTGAAGCATTCTCATTTGAGCCTCTAAAGATAAATGGTCTTGATGGTCCCAAAATTTCATTATCCCATCACTAAACTCTCTATCTGATAAACCTTTTAATAAAACCTCTCTAGCTTTTGAACGAATTTTAATAGACTCATCCATATCTTTAGATTCATCATATGCTTTTTGCATCACTTCATATAAAAGTTTTCTGATATCTTTACTTGATGCTGAGGCAAAGGAACTAAGATTTGGAATAATCCCTGATACCATTTTTTTTATACTTGGATTTGCCAGTAAATCCATTAATGATAATAATAGTTTTAATAATGCAATTCTATGTGAGTCTTCATTATCATTTACAATTTTCTCACGATCTCTATTAAGATATTCTGCTAAATCTGGGAGATTAGCAAATGTAGAGCATGTTTTGATATATTCTGCATAATGAAGGATTAATAATAAAAGACTTGCCCTTGTACTACCACTAAGAGGGTTTATAAACCCACTAAGTTTAAAGCAAATGTTTTTATTGTTGAGGATTTGTGGATAACAAATTGACACTTTTTCAAGAATGTTGACATAAACTCCAATTTCTTTTGATTCTTTTCTACTAAGAAGGGCAAATAAAGATGTTTGCAAATTTTCGCTATATTCAAGCCTTTTACCTAAAATCTCACTTGCAGATAAGATGATTTGTCGACGAGGGACTTCTAAGCTTTTAAGAAGACTATCGTCTAATGATTCATAGTTTTCCCGACCATCGCTTAGGATTTTTATTTTGTTGTCAATAGCTGAGCCATAGATTATTATACCAAAAAGTTTCCATATGTATGAGATTTTATTATCATCATCTTTTAGTTGTTTTTTTAACATACCATCAATAAGTCTATGTTCAAGTGGGACTTTCCATTTTGCGATAAGTTCAGTTATGAGTTTTATGTTAGATTCAAATATTTCTTTGTTAAGATCACCACCAACTTTGACTAGATAGTTTAAGAATTTACCTGCTTCTTTTTCTTTATTTTTTATTGAGATGTTGTCCCAGTCATAAAGAAATAAAGTGCAAACATCTCGGAGAAAATAATGGAGACCTGTTCCACCGTTGTTACCACTCATGACTGTGCAAATTGGGCCTAACCAGAGATCAGCCCATTTTTTAAAGCTTTGAGGACGGTTTAATATAATTTTGATTATAAAAAGCCGTATTGCTAAAAAGTTGGAATTGTTGCTTAGGTCGCTATGAAGGCATTGCATCCATTGTGGCATTTCCTGTGAATCAGCAAATAAGTTCTCCATCCTTTCAATAACTTCAATCAAAGGTTTCATAATTGTCAAGGTGTTCAACTCATCAGCTTCCAAGAAAACATTACTTTTTTCTTCGTCTTCATCATTATTTTCAACTATAATTTTCTTCTGAGCTCTAATTGTAGTTGCTTGTTGTGAAAACAATGAAGATGATAAATAAACATAAGATAATTTCTTAGGTTCATCAACAATTTCTAGTTTCTTTTCTGTTTTTACAAACAAAGTCTGTGGTTTAAATCCAAAATCCTCTTTTTCTTCTAACAAAATCTTCCAGTTTTGATCTCTAAAAAGATAATTCACATAAACTTTTTCTTGGCTTTGAGTTTTCCTAATACATGTTAATAAACATGAATATGCAGCACAACAAAATTGTCTTATATAATCTGAACTAGCGCTTATAGAATCAATTAATTCATATTTTTCAGGTCTTTCTTTTCTATATTTACTACAAAAAACAATTATCTGTTTAGTTAATTCATTTCCTTGAGACCCAGGCCCATAAAGAGCTTTATGAACATTTTCTTTAAGTCTATTTGATGGAAGTTTAGCAAAAAACCTTTCGAAAATAAGCAAAATCCAAGTTTTTTCCCTAAGTCTAAAAAGATACTCTTTCGAATCATAGATTTCTGTGAATTTTATCTCTGTTATTTTCCCTATCATTTGTTGGGTACAATATATCATAAGTTTTTCTATCATAAGCTCATCTGCATAATCAATCATTGGGATTAGAATTCTTTTTGCAATCCCCCAACGTAAATTATCAATTATCCCTTTATCTGTATTTGGATCATAAAACATTTCTATTAACGTTTGAAAAGTTGTTTCGTAGCCTTCGGCTACGACTTTTTTAATTAAAACCATTGTGATTTGATTGAGTTCTTTTTCATAAAGACTTTTATCTTCTCTAATAAGTGTATGAAGAAGTTCAAGATTATTAAGTGTAGGAATACGATTAAAAAGTTCAAAAAATGATCGGGACATGATCTCAAAATCATTTGTTTCTTTAGATGGCTGAAGGTTTTGGGTTGATGGGAGAAAATACTGGTTTTGGATTTCGAAAAACAATGGTTTTAGTTTTTTATAGATTTCAATACCATAGAACTCCCAGGATATCGCATACAAATGAAAAGATTCTTTTTTTACATTGAATGCTTGATCTCTTGCCATAAACTTTTCAAGTAAAGTAACAAGGTGGTTAAAAAACTCATTATTCTGAAGTTCATGTAAACCCTCATTAAAAATAGATAAATCTTTAGCCATTTCCATAAAAATACAATACGCACGTATAATTCCCATACTAAACTCTGGTGATGGTACGAGTGCCAAAGTAGCAAATAAAGGTGTAGTCTGTTTAATAAAATTCTTCAAAAATATCGTCAAATTAACTTCTTTAGCTTCAATAAGCCTTTTAGCTTTTTCTAAAAATGGTACTAGAAACTCAAACATTTTTTCAGGTTTTCCAGCCATACTGTTTATAAAAACCCCAAATCCTGATTCCATGTTTCTTGACATATACTCATAGAGTATTTCGCTATTTGATTGAAAAAGCTTAGAATTAGCTAAAACTGTTCTCAGCTGTTTTTCTTCAATTTTGGTTTTCAAAAAAAATTCTAATTGGTTTTTCCCTTTTCTGGCCTCGTGAGAATCTTTGGATATTAGAGAATTTTCCATGTTTTTAGCAAATTCCTCTGTAACTTTTTGTAAAACTGGGGTTTTTAAAAGGGTCTGGCTTTCAAGCAAAGCTGTCAACCCTTTAAGACCTGTTTTTTGTAAACGTTCTGTTGGGAAATATGCGGTTTCCCATATTTTTAGTATATTTTCAGCTTTAACCCCTTGGTTTATTAGGAAATTTATAACTTTTGCACTTAGTTTATCGTATAACACAATAAATTCTTGGCTTTCTGCCCCAGGGAAAAACCCTATTTTATTAGGAGTTAAGAGGAATTTCAATAGGAAATCTTGGTTTACTTGTGGATGAGGGTAAAATTCTACGTATTTTATTAAGACTTTTAATGTTCGTAAAGCTTCAATGATATCTTCATCTTTTTTATCATTTTCTAGAAACTCTGATATTTTCTTTTCAAGTTCTTCTCCGTTCCATTCTCTTACACCACATTCACTACTCCATAAAACAAAATCAATAGCCCCTTGAATGTTTGTAGTACTTTTTTTAACATCTTCCAAGTCTTTTTGACAGTTTTCTGGACTTTTCCAAGCATTTAGATTGTATTTTGATATTATTGATAAAGTTTTCCAGTAGTCTTGGGCGAACTTTCTAGCTACTCTTTCTGGACGTTTACATTGTTCCCATAACCATTCAAGTAAACTGAAGAGATCTTTGTGATAAGTTCTTTTGTCGTTACTTACGCAGAAGACTGAGAATTTGTTTTCAAGTAATGCTTTGAGATCGTTAAGAGTGGTTTTGCAGTAATCTAGCGTTTCTTCCGATGATTTATCATAATGAGAAAGCCGAGTTGTCACAAATACAACATGGGCAAATTCAAGTAAAAACCTATCAATCAGTACTTCATTCAAACTTAACGGGGCCAAAATTTTCTTCAAGCACATAATCGCCCCTCTACGTTTTTCACTCTGTGGATGGTTTGACAAAGCTTGCACCCTTCTAAAAGCTGACTTGAAATTAGCAATCGAATTCGAATTATACATAATTACATCTCTACAAAATTCCCCAATACATTCTGAAGCTAAAACCCTTTGCATATTATTCGATTGATTACATACACCATCAACCAATGCATCTAATAAAGCCATAGTCTCTGGATTCTCATAACTAAAAGACCTAGCAAACCATCTAACCAATTGTTTTGATAAAGGTTCAAACATCTGTCTTATAATTAATTCAACATCAGTAGCTAATTTATAAACAACAGGGAACACATTATTATAAATCTTGGCAAAATTAAAGTCAACTTGTGTTTTTTTCCCAAGCATATATAATATTAAAGCATGTAAAAGTTCACAAGATATGATTTTAGTTTTTTTATCACTGCTTTTTTCAGCTAAATGAATAACCCTTGGTAAGATTTTATCAAAGTCAATTTCTAAATACTTCAAATTAAATCTGATTTTCATTTGAAGTCTTGGTTGTGAATCCCAAGCTAAATGCAATTCCGTGTTTTGTGCGCTTACTAGATAATGACATGCACCTCCAAGTGATCCAAGGAATTTAACAATTCTATAAGCAATATTTTTTTTCTTTTGTCTGGCAAGTTGATCTTCGACTTGACCTTGAACTTCTTGTGTGATTTTATTTAAAGTCAAATATGGGGATAAAGCTGGGAGAATTTTTGGTAGAATTTCTTCGAAAGCTTTTATAGGAATTGATGCTCTCCATGCATTTAGAACTGAAATTACACTATGGGCTAATGGTAAATGGCTTAAACCTAATGTCAAAGCTTGTAATATTATAGGTTCAAATAAAGATAACATGTTAATATTATCACTATAGACTATACATATTGGTGCTGCTAAGCATACTTCGATACAACTGCTTAGAAGAGCATCTTGGAAACTTTGCATTTTTTTGAAGATAAATTTTAAAAGATTTCCTAATGTTGACTTGCTTTGAAGGTCACTTTCGCTATAGTTGGAAACTTCATAGATTTGAAATGATACTTTGATGAAAATGTATAAAGATGGGAGAAATGGAAGTTCTGTGATTTTTTTGCTTAGGATGTTGATGTACGGCATAACCCACATTGTCAGACGTTTACCGATTTTTGGTAGGAAAAGCTGGGCGAATTCACTTGCTTGGAAAAGAAGCTGCTGGTCTTCGGAGTTTTCAGCTTTTAATTCGCCTGAATTTATTGAATATGATAATTCTAGGGTTGATATCTGATGATAGAAAAAAGAACCTATTTCTTGAGCCATATCATCAAGGATAATTTCGTTAAGACACTCTTGCTGAAATATTCCAGTCCATAGTTTACTTGCTAATTCAATTCTATTGCTTGAATCTATGAACTCTTCAGGGATTTCTAATAACTGTTTCATTGATTTTGCTATAAAAACTCTAAACCATGGGATAAATTTTTCATGATGTAAGTGCAAAGATGCAAAAAGCTGAGCTATTGAGTTATACATTCTCTGTCGGTATCTTTTATGAATTTTTATATTTCGTTTGAATATTTCAAATGCTACATCAGAAAAGTGTAGAAGAGCAGATTCTGGGATTGAATTCATATTCCTAGCAATATCAGAATACGCTAATAAAAGCGAAGAGAGTTTTTTCTGTAATGTAAACATGCTTTTAAAATCAGTATGTTCATCCTCACTACTAATCGCATTCGTCCCTAACTCCATAATAGTTTCTAAAATCCCTTTTAAATATGCTTCCCCTTGAATCTTAGATATTGCCGAACTAAAAACCCCTAAATACCTTATAGTACTCTGTAAAACCTCTTGTGACTTAGAATTAATTTGCATATTAAGCATTTTGATAATATAATCAAAAGTATATTTATCATAATTTTCCTGTAAACTATCCGAAAGTACCGATAAGCATCTTTCTGTAGTTTCTTGTACAAGTATTTTCACCTTGTGATTAGACAATTTATTTATATCAAAAAGTGTCCTTATAACCTCAACACTATATTCTCTAATAAACTCTTTAAACATCTCAGCATTCTCAGATAACACTTTCAAACTCGCTTTCGAAACAACGTAATTCCCAACTTTTAAAGGTGTTAAAAGTGCTTTGACATATATAAAAATATCTTTTAATTGGTTTTTATCATATCGAAATACCTTAAGCCCTGATGCCATACCTTTAAGTAAACCAGCTAAGGTTTTTTCTTCAGTTTTCGGCCCTTTATGTAATTCTTCACGTAATTTTATAATCATTAGTATCTGTAATTCTTCAATCTTATCCTGTAATTCATTTTCAAAACTACTCACAAGCATGCCAAGCATATTAAAAATCGCCCCTTTTAAAGTTGACCCCATAGTTCTTTCCTCATATTTCAATTTGCTTTCTAATAACACAATAAAAAGTTCAGTTGGGTCGATGATTAATTTGAGTTTATTAGGTGAAAAAACTTCAATGAGTTTAATTAAAGGTCTTAATGCTGCTTCTTTTACAAGGCTAGATTTAGTACTTGAAGCCATTAATTGAAGGCAGACTTCTTTGATTTCTATAACATATTCATTTATACGATTTCCTCTTTCGCGTATGTAGTCAGAGACTAGAGAAAGGGCATTACTCATAGTTTTCCATATGAGTCTATCTGAATCGGTTCGGTTTTTTAGAATGAACTGAAGAAGAGACACCTCAGAATTGAGCAGTTTTGATGAAAAAAAAGCCATGGAGGGCATAGAAAGGTTAGGGCTTAGAACTATTGCCCGGATTTCATCGATTATGGACTCTGGGTCGGTAAATGTTAATGAGTGCAAAGTGTTTAGTAATTCTTCTACGCGCCTTTCCATATTGTGTATTTTTAGATGATATAATGAAATGTGGGGGGAAAGGTTTGTAAGAAATGGTAAGTTTTAGTGGATTTTTTTGGTTTTAGGGTTTTTTGGGTGAGACTTTTGCATGTTGGGTTGTGATTTTTTTATGGGAGGCGGGTAGTTTTAAATTAGTTTTGTATTGATGGCTGTAGCTTGGAATTTAGGAAGAGATAGGATTTTAGTAAGGGTTTAAAAATAGTAAAAAGGATAAGAATTTTTTTTTGATGATGGATTGTGTAATTTATATAAACTAAACAGTTATCTGTATGTAATCTAAATGAGTTCAACAAGAAATTGTGGAAAAAATCTCATAGGAAAAATTAAATACCAAAAAATTAAGAAAAAAAGCAAACTCTAAGTACAAAAAGTCGCCCATACTTGCTAATATCAGGTGAAAATAATACTATTTCAAAAAGGTAAAAAAAATCATTCTGATACAATATTTTCTAATTCTAATTAACCTAAAAGTATCATAAAGCATTAAACAACTTTTTCTAAACTAAAAACAGCATGAACTTATTCTTCTAAACTTATCAAAATTTTTCCATATCCTAACTTCTCTTAAAAGCAAAATCTTTTACCACAATTCAAACCAAATTCCAAATCCTCTTCTTTCAAGCCAAATCTTTCATTAGCACACAAAAAAAAACATTACTCTCTAATAAAAAGTGCATATTTTCAAACAAGCATTTTTGCCATTTTTTTGGAGACTTTATTATAAATGTTGGGTAGCTATAACGAAAACCGCACCAGCGGATGGAAAAAGTCAACCATTGCCATAATCGGCGTTGTAGCCATGGCCTGTATCATTGGAACAGTAGCTATAGTAAGAAGTAACGACAATAAATTCATGTCAATCCTTAATGCTGAGGAACATGAGTTCCATGAATTCATGGCTATTTACAACAAAGTTTATGCCACAGAAGAAGAATTCACTCACAGATTCAGAATATTCCGTGATAATCTCGCTTACATTAGAGTTTTCAATTCAATGGGCGATACAATGGTTTTGGGTGTCAATGAATTTGCCGATATGGACTTTATTGAATTCAGAAGCAAATACTTAACCCATAGATTCCCAGAGAGACAATCAGAAAATGGTGAAACTTTTGAAGGTTTAACTGCCCCAACTTCAGTTGATTGGAGAACTAAAGGTGCTGTTACCCCAGTGAAAAATCAAGGTCAATGTGGATCATGCTGGGCTTTCTCTACCACCGGTTCAGTCGAAGGTGCATGGTTTCTTGCCGGCCATACTTTAGTATCCCTTTCAGAACAACAACTTGTTGATTGTTCAAGAGCTCAAGGTAATATGGGATGTAATGGAGGACTTATGGATGATGGTTTCAAATATATCATTGCTAATAAGGGTATTACAACTGAAGCTAATTACCCATACACTGCTAAAGATGGAATTTGTAACAAGACTAAAGCTGCACAAGTTGCCGCTACAATTTCAACTTATACTGATGTTACTGCTAATAACCCAACTGCTCTTCAGAATGCTGTAGCTCAACAACCAGTATCAATTGCTGTTGAAGCTGATCAAAATGCTTGGCAACTTTATAAGTCTGGAGTTGTTACTAAGAACTGTGGAACCAATCTTGATCATGGTGTGCTTATTGTTGGTTATGATACAACTGCTTCACCTCCTTATTGGATTGTTAAGAACTCTTGGGGTGCTTCATGGGGTATGGAAGGATATATTGAAATCGAAATCTCAAGCGGACCTGGTGTTTGTGGCATTAACAAGCAACCATCTTACCCAGTCGTTTAAGTTAGTAAAATCATATTTCTTTAGAATTTGAGTTTTTAATAGATATGTTAGACTTTTGGTATGAGAAAAGGTCTTAAGTGTATTAAAATTGACTTTTTTAATGAAAACTTGACTTTTTCGGTGTTGCAATTCATTTTAAAGAAGTCTAATGCTTTTGAATAAGAATGGAATATTGATAAAGCTATAGATGCTTATGAACAATTTGATAAAGTAAATGAAAAATGAAGGAGTAACTAGCATATGGACAGTAGTAGCGAGAAATTAAGAAATAATTGCTATTCCAAGCGTGAGAAATTAAAATACTTTAAAGCTGTAGAATTCTTTAGAATAAATGGTAACAGGGGAAAAAGCTTTAAAAATATACTTTTTTATAGCTGAATTCAAAAACAAAAACTCATAGAATTATTCAGGAAAATATACGCTTTTATCTATAAACTTATTATCAGATGAACAGTTATTTTAAGTTTTCTTTTGCTAAGGTGTTAAAAACAGATCATCATACAAATAAGGTTATTATATATTTTATCTTTGATTTTAGTAGAAAATCCAGTTGTTAAAAAGGAAAATTTTAGATAAATCTATAGATTTAATATTTCCTTATATCTGCAGAATACTCTACAATATCTAATACCTATGATTTATATGATGAAGATAATCATTTAATTAATTATATCACAGTAATGAAAGTATAATAAAATTATATATAAATTTCATTATTATACACATCTTATTATATTTATCCATAAAGTTATTTCAACATCAAAATCACAAGTAAATAAAAAAGAGTATTTTGATTCTAAATATCTTTAACACAAAAACTTTAAGTATTATAAATGGACTCAAAAAACATAAGCCGCTTTCCCCCTTTAAGGAAAAACCCTTTCCACTCAAAGAACCATAGTATGGTGACTTCAACAAAAAAGCCTTTACATATCTTTACTACTCTTACTAAAGGAACTTATAACTTCTCAACAAGCCCATCAAGAATTCTAGATCTCAAAGTTTCCCCCAGATACTTAAACTATCATAAAAATATCATCAATAAAAGCCGAGTTACTTTAACTGATGATTTTATTAACTATGATTTTCAACAAAAACCACCTATAAAACTTGTAAACATCGTCGACTTCGAACTTGAAAGATGGAGACTTGTTAATTAATTCAAAGATTATATAATTATCTTTATTACTTGAATTTGTTATTTTTAGGTTTGATTATATAAACTTAATCGTTTTTTTATTTGTAAAATTTAGGTTTAGTTTATACCTTTAATAAAATCTTCGGTTGATATAAGAAATTTTGATGCAACTTTGAAAATAGATTCTGAGGATACTGAGAAGGTCATGAACTTTGTGTAGAGGATTTTTATTGAATTAAGGAAATTCATGTAGTTGAATTTAAGTAAAGAGTAGATTACTAGGTTTTATATATCCCAGTCATGATCTATGAAGCTGAGCATTAGCTTTAGTTACTACTTGGTAGAATATTGAGAATTTTACTTAGACTTTAAAATCTTGATGGTATTTGCCACAGATTTTATGATCTCGCTTTTGATTTTACTTAGTTTTTTATAGATAGAATCTAAAATACTATTGACTTCCTCATTGATGCAAACTTTCAAGTCTGTGAAGTATTTACTTAAAAAAATACAAATGGGTCTTTAAGGATTTTTCTAGGATTCTGATACGCTGAGACGATGCTTTTATGTAAAAAAGCTGAATTTGTCGTAAATTCGCATATTTTAACATAATTTTTATAAGAATTTGGGATTTTTAGACTATAAAAAATATATATATTTATTATATACGCCTTCAGATTCAATAAAAAACCTGCCTGGCAAATAATTTTTTACTTATCGCAAAATTTCAATGTAAAAGAGTTTAAAAAGGATTCTGAATCAGAAATAGATAATCCTTGATTTGAATCAAAATCACTAAAAAATACCTAGCTAAAATCTTAGTTTTATGAAGTTTCTCAACCCTCATTTTAACAAGAATCTCATCAAGTACCCCATTAATCTCATCAAATCTAATAGTTACTATTTTCTTTTCTATCCATATCACCCTTGAACCAACTATAGCTTCTGGTATAATAGGCTTTTTGATAGATTAGGAGTTACTTATTCTTAAAGTAAAAAAAAACATATCATTTTTATATATAAAATCCTTTATTTGATGTATGATATGCGAACTTTTTAAGCTCTAGGATATCTTCTTTACTATTTAATTCATCTATTATATGATAATAATTATTTTTCATAATACTCTTTGAATAATAATAAAGATATTAAACTTAATGTGTAGTCTATAAAGCTTTAACCTTTGAGTAAATATTTTTTTAAACTTGTAGTTCGATATCTCAATTCATAAATAATTAAAATTATGGTAAAATCGAAGTTGTCTATATTAGTATATAGTAAATATTATTAATGATGCTATATTATATATAAAAGTGATTTTTGGAAAAAATAATATAATAAGGCAATCTAAGTCTTTTAAATGACAATTCAAATTAAGCAATGCAAGGTTAAACCAAAGCTGTATTTTAAATAAAAAAAAAAATATAAAATGTATTTTTAAATAAACTCAAGACAATAGATGCATGAAATTTTGATTATTATATTTAAATGGCATTCTAAAGAAAAAAATCAGTTTGAGAAGCTTAATATTTTTATATAAAAAACAGATTTTGTTATAAATTTGATTAGGTTATTGGCTGAGATGCTTAATGATTATAGACTATGTAAATTTTCGTTCAGAATGATTTGAATATTAAAAATAATCCTAGATACTAATTTCCATATCATTTTATTTTTAAACATTGTTGTAGTTAATTAATTTTTTTCACATGCTAAATAATCTAATTTCATATGTTTAATTAATATCCAACATATATTTGAGCTAAATTCTCATTTCAACTTTTCAGCATAACTGAAAGAATCTCTCATTATTGCTCCAATAAGAACTCCTCTATGTGTGACAAACACATAATTCAAATTGAGCATCAAAAACATATGTTGAATCTTCCTAAAACTCATACTATGAACCACAGCAAAAGGTGCATCATCAAGTCTCAAATCAGAAGAACTCAAATTGATTCTCGTATTCAAAACTTTTTTAATTTCCTCACAATCCCAATAATCTCCTTTATACGGTAAAACCATTTCAATCATAGACCCTTCATTAAACTCAACAATTTTCTTTTTAAGCCTTTCAATAATAATTTTCGCATTACTAGAATACTTCAATGATTCTCCTTCCAAACGACTGATTATATATTTTTTAGCATTTTTTATATGGATTTCATATAAAAGACACCCATTGTTTTTAATCACAGGGATACTTTCCATATAAATCGGACACAAAAAAATCGCGTCAATCAAATCCCTTAATTTAGAGTCTGGATTCAAACATGGTATATCATTTTTTGCTATATCTTCAGCACATAAAGTTTTAGCAAAACAAACATCATTTCCATCAAGTATTCCAGATCCTGAAGGAAAATTACTTTTTGTATATATCATAACTGGACGCATAAGAGGTATATATGCAATATTCTTAATAAAAAGCACTGTATCATAAAATGATATAGAAAATATTCGACTTGTCCCATATGATATAAATACAGATATACTCATTGGGATTAGATAATGGATTTCTCCAGTCATTGCATAAACGACAATTGAAATTGATAATGAATGTGTAACAGATGAGACTAAGGAGGCAGCGCCAACTGCTGCGTAGATATTGGAATAGTTATTACCTGTTATGTGTTCTCCTAGGATTCCAAACATCCTACCTAATACACTACCACATGCAAGAAGTGGGAAAATGACCCCAACAGGAAGTTCTAGACTTGTTGAAATAATTGTGACTATATATTTTATAAGAACATACACAAAAAGTGACCCAAATAAATTCATCTTATCCCAATCATCACCTTTAACATTCTCTTTAAACATATCATTTATCACATCAATATCTCTTACCCTTAAATACCCTAATGAATACACTAATATCGATGTGATAAATGTTACTATAATAGTATATCTATATTTACCATAAATCCTTGGATAAGCTATATCAATTCTTTTCTTTATCAAAAACCCAGAAAGTCTTATAAAACCAATACCTAACACCCCAGCACATAGTCCTAACAATGCGAAAATAAAAAAATCCATGCTTAATTCCAAGACTTTAAAATGGGCATTTTTTACAATCCTAAGCCAATCTAATTCTTGTAAAGATTGACTGATTATTGAACAACACAAAGTACAAAAAGCTGCTCTCCACATATTACTAACCACATATAAATTTGAAGAAAGTTCAATACTAAACATCATAGCGCCTATTGTACTACCATAAATTGAAGCAAGACCTGCAGCAATAGATGCTGATAATAATTGATTGCGTAAGGTTTTATTTTTGTAAAGGTAATTAAATGGTTTGATTTTTATAATTTTTGTTGAAATTATACTAGAAATATGAATAAAAGCACCTTCACGACCGATACTTAGCCCACCTCCTAAAGCAAGTGTAACAGTTAAAAGCTTGTATAATAATGTTTTAGTTGAGAAAAAGTCAGGGATTTTTACTCCTGCAATCACTGCTTTTACTTCTCCAATTTCACTTTCTTGTACTGATAAAGGGATAAATTTACTTGAAAACATAGCTGTTGTTGTTAATATTAAAGACATAATTACCCAGATTAGTAAATTAACTAGATAATAGTCAGTGCTTGCACATATAATTTTTAATTCCCATATAAACTGGATTAAAAGTGCTTGAAAAAATCCTATGATACCAATAGCAATTCCTATAATTAGCAAAGCAAGTGCATATGTAAAATGAGATACATTTGAAAGTGAGTGTTCTTTATTCTTTTTATTATTTTCTCCAGTTGTCACATCAATGAAGGTTGTTTTAGATACATCTTCTATTTGAATAAAATAATCTGTAAGGACTTTATGAGCTTCAGGGGCACGATTGAGGTTTTTTTTAAAGATCGAATCTCGGTTTGAGTATTTCGGCTTTATTATTGCACCAGGATCCATATATATACTATTCTATTTACAGATAAACATTTAGAAAGACATTTAATGTTGTATAATGGAAAATAAAATTTTTATTGGAAATAATGTGTTAAGAAGGATGCTAGAAATGGAAAAGATGTGGTTTGAAGAATAAAAGAAGACTTATAAAGATTTATAAATAATATAAATAGTTGCTCATTTTCTATCATAAATAGAAGATTGTGTATTATTATATGGAATGCTGGAGGAGTTTATTTTTAATTAATAATTTTCTATGCAAATTTAGGAGATAATGTTGTTGAAAATAAATTGTAATATAGTGTATTGAAATAAAAGCGAGCATTATATGAAAAATATTTAGAATTCCTTATTATAACCAATCAAGTTCACATTTTTAAATGATTATCATTAGTTATCATGAAAGTCTGTTTGACTTTAAAATCACTGAATTCTTTATGAACTATATCCTTTTCTTTATTATATTTCTGAGAAAGTTTATATTCTTTTTCTCTAATAACCTGTTCAAATTTATCCAATTCTGATTTCCTAAACTCATTAGCCTTAGCAGTTTTAATATGTTTTTCTAATATTTTATCTTTACTAATCTTCCTAAGTTTTTCATGAAATTCCCTTTTCTGTTTTATATCATTTATTGTTAGTTTATATTTTTCTTGTTTAAGAGATTTTTCTAATTCGAACTTGCTTTTAAGAGAATCAATTTTTTCTTGAATTTTCTTTTCCTTCTCATAAATTTGTTTTTCCAAAAACAAAGTATCAGCCTTAGTATTTTCTTCTATAGAACTTGAATCTTTTTTTTCTAAAATGCTAAGATTAGCCTTAGGATGTTTTCGAAAGTAGTATTGGTTTTTTTTTGACCTAGATTTTATAATACTTTTATCAAGTTTTAATAAATTCATTAACAATTCATCACTTTCTTGTTTTTTTTTCTGTAAAGCGTCGTGNCATAGCAACTTATCAAAATCCTAAGAAAAAATATATAAAAATTCAATATTTACCAAGATTTTATAATACTTTTATCAAGTTTTAATAAATTCATTAACAATTCATCACTTTCTTGTTTTTTTTTCTGTAAAGCGTCGTGTCTTATTTTAGCAACTGTCTGACTTCTGATTTCTCCCATTTTAACTCTTTCATGAATAAAATTATTATATCTTTCTGTAGCTTTATTCATTTTCAATTGGATTTTTAATAACGCTTGATCTATATGATTATCTTCATCTGAATGTTTATTGAAGTAATTTATTTTGTCAATTGTTTTGTTTATCCTTTCAACTGGAGTTTCTGATTTGTATTCCCTTCTTTTTATAACTTTTTCAAGTGTTTCTTGCATATCTAGACTGTGTTGTTTTACTGAGATGAGTTTGTTTTTTTCTTTCTTTTGAAACCTATCGATTTTATCTTTGACACTTGCAAGGATTTTCAACCTTTGCTCTGTAGTTTTAGAGTCTTTGTCTTTGATTTTTTTTAGAAGTTCCATTTTCTGGGCGAATTTAAGCTTGAGTGCCCTTTCAGAAGCTTCAGTTCGGCGTTTTTGATTGATTTCTATAAGCTCTTTTTTATGATCATCTGAAGTTAGGGATAGATTCGCTTTTATTGGAGTTTCTATAGATATTGTCGACTCTTCAGTATGGGCTTTTAGGATTTTTAGCTGTTTGTAAACTTTTTCTAGGATTTTGAGACGTTTGTTTTCGTGGTGTGCTATTCGAAGTTTAACTACTTCACCAACAGCGCCATCTAAAGACAATTTAGGTCGATTCGGGGGCAGTATTGAAGCATAATCAAAGCCCAAATTTTCTACAACTTCCTTAACATTCATCCCATTATTCTCTCTTTTTTTTACCTTATTATACAGCTTCCTTAGCTTAACTGCATTGGTTTCTTCCATTATTTTTCTTAAAAACCTACATAGTTCATAAATTAAAGAAAACGATATCATATGATTCATACTAAAAAAACCACTATTTTATTACTTGAACCAAAATTTTTATAAAAATCAATCAGAATTTATCAAATGAAAACAACCATATCTTATTACAACAAACCTATAAAACCTTTGCTTATTTTTTATCCAACATAAAATTTTCATTCTTATCTCAAAATACCTAAAAATCAATATCTTAAAAACCATATATTAACAACAAATAATATTAAATCCTAGAAATGACAAAATTATTCATTATTTTCAAGTTCTTTCATCCTAGTCACTAAAGCATAATAAACTCTATCCTCTTCTATCCAATTCCCCAAACTCTCAAGGGCAAGATCTCCAAGTAATCTAAGTTCATTAACAACAATATTCTTTATTTTAATCTCTTTATCTGCTTTATCAAAAATAACATTAATATCAGCAATTTCCATTTTTTTATCTTTTTCAATCAACTCCTTAGCATTTTCATTTGCTTTGTTTAATTCTTGTAAATACTCTAAACCTTTTTCATACTCTAATTTCTTTTTTCTATAATCAACACTCATAACTGAGGTTAAATTCTTAGTTTTTCCTATAGATTCTATGAATTTTTCATACAAATTTTCACTATTTTTGATATTTTGTATATTTTCTTGTTGTATTGTTTCTAATGATATTGGGATTTCCTCAGGTTCTTCTGTTAAATAATCAGAAAATGAGTCCGAAAGATCTTGTGATGATAAAAGTTCAGTTTCTAAAGACAGGATTTCATTAGAAAGTTGGAGATTTTCATATTGAAGAGTTTCTAGGGCATATGATTTTCTATTGAGTTCCTGGTGTAAAGAGACGTTTTCATTGAAAAATTGACTTTTTCGCTGTTCTAAAGAAGTTTGTCTAGGTAAAGTGAGAAATAAAGAGATTTTTTCTAAGATTTGCTCGTTTTCTTTTTGGATTTGATATAAACTCTTACACAACGCCCGGTTGTATGGGTTAGCTTTTTCTTCTCCTAACAGGTTTTCATTAATTTCACTAAGTTTTTCATAAGCTATTTCAACTTCTTTCAGCTCTTCTTGGGATCTCTTTATTTTCTCAACAATTTCCTGTACATTTTCATCTATTTTCTTCATATCCTCTTGAATCTCCAACTTTTTTCTCTTCATATCTTCGCATTCTCCTAACAAAAAGCATTTTTTCTTATAAAAATCCCCAGAAAATTCGTTTTCAATAGCTTTTAAACCATCTAAACTGCTTAAAAGCTTTAAAGCCTCTTTTCTTTTCCCATTCAACGCTTTATAAAGGTAAAAAAGCCCAACAGCCAAATTCCTCTGCTGATCTTCAACAGCATTTTCTATAAAAACCCTATTATTTCCTTCATTATCTTCATATTCAATAATCAAATTACACCCTCTTGAACTTTCTTCACTTTTTGATCTTTCCCCTTTATATTCTTCAATACTTTCTTTAGATTTTCCTTCATCTCTTATCCTTATATCATCAATTTTCTTTTTAATTTTCTTTGAAAGCTGTGTGGATTGGGTCATGTTATCATCAGCCGCGTATTTTTTTTTTAAAAAACTGCATCTTATTGGGTTCCTTATAGGGGAAATACTTGAATTTCCTGGTTTTTTATTTTTTTGGACACTATTTGGTCTGTATTGCTTTATACTTCCTATAAGCCTTAAGATATAGTTTTTTGTAAACCCAAGACTAGATGAGAGTTTTAAGGTTTTTACAAACTCTCCTCCTATAACCCGTTCGCTTAATGAATTTACTGGTATAATCCCAGAAGCTATTATTGTTGATTTATCGTATAGGATTATGTTTAAATCGCTTTCATAGAGGGCTGATGAAAATTTTAGGGTTCCTGACTCTTTAGGGCGTAATGATAATGATGAGTTTAATAAAGAGAAATGTAGGGAAAACTGCTGGTCTATAGAGTCTTGAGATGGTTTGAGGTCAGCGTTTTTTATTTCAAGGGAATACATTTGCTATTTTTATTATTGTATAAAATAAAAAAATCAGCCATAAAATGCATCAAACAACACAATTTGCCTTATAAAAATCATAAACTTCATTCAAAACCTATTCTAACAAAAACTATTAATTTTATATCTGTTGTTTAAACTTAGCAAGTTCAACTAATATTCTATGCAAAATAGCCTTTGCGTCATTTTCACCTCCATACCCATACTTAAACCTTTCTACCTGCTGGGTAACCCCTAATAAATCCCCACATTCTCTAATATAATACTCCACATCCTCATCTAAATATTTATTAGTCAATTGATCTAGTTTATCTTTTTCACAAGCAAACTCTTCATCTAAATCAAACATATCAAGATTAGGTAACAAAGCCTCTTTTAAATTAGGAGGAAAAAGTGCAGGCATAAGATCAGGAAGAGGTGTTTCAAATTGTGGGGGTATCAAAGTTAAAGCACCTTGTTTAACATTCATTTGTGAATAGAATTTTATAGCTTCTGGTATTAAATCTGTGTCAAATTTAAACATGCTATTATCGAATAAGTTTCTAAAATTACTTGACATATCTTCTGATGCCTGTAAGCATGATTTAAGTTGTTCAGACATAAGCCCAATATCAGGTATAAGTGTATAATCTTGTAAATCATTATCTTCTTCAAGTCCTTGATCTAAATTTATGTCATTTGTAAGAAGCCATTTGAAGAGGATGTTTTGGAGTTTAGAATTCTCTTCTTTGTCTATGAAATTGTCTGAGAAGATATGATAAGAGCCTAGGACCATTAAACGACCCTTACGTGCTTTTGAGGTATAAATAGCTGCGATGGGGCGGTTTAATGGATAAGAAATAGGACCACTTGACAATAAAGGTATAGCTGGTTTCTGCACATTTAAACTACAGCCATATGGATACACAATCTGAAGCCCCCCATGTTCATCAGATAAATCCATCCCATCATCTTTTAGTAAATGCGATAAGACCTTTGAAGTCCCAACTGAACCTATTTTCACTTTTCCTTTAGCAATATCTGATATTTCTTTATTAATAATCCCATTAGTAATACAGCATTCTTTAGGATGAAAGTATTTTCTATCAAATACTGTGCGGATTACCGAATCACTATTAGCAAATACCCCAAATTGTTCTAAAAGATAATTTAAATTCGTTTTTAGCTTACTTTCACCACCTTCAGAAAGTAAGATCAATATATTACCACCACTTTGAATGTATAGTTTTAAAGCATCAATTTCTTCTTTACTAAACATATCTTTTGGCGCTGGAATTATAAAAAGCACTGCATCGCTTAGGATTTCTAGGGTTATTGTTTCTTTGTTACTGACTGTTGTGAATTTTTTATCACGAGTTAGGATTTCTGATAGTTTAGATAAGCCAGATTGAAGAGTTACTGGTTCTTTTTTGCTAGCGTCAAAAACTATTGATCCTCTTTGAAGATTTTCCTTGTTTGACATTTTTAAATTATCAAGATTTAGAGGGAGATAGAGGGAGTTAGGGAGAATTGGTTTGGATGAGATTAGAAGGGTTTATGAAGTTATATGCTTTTAAGATGGAAAAATGCAAAAATGTAAAAATTAGAAAAATTAATAAAAATAACTGTCAGACAATTACTAGGAGGAAATTTTTAAGAGAAGGGCTTGAGTTATTATATACAGTAAATATAGTTGTATGGAATATTGTTTTATAGTTTTATGTGTTATAGTTTATAAAGCAGATGGTGATATGAAATAATATGTTTATAAAAAAATTACACGTTTTTTATTGTCAGAGGAAAATTGTTTCCCTAGATAAATCCAAAGTATATTTTAAAACTTTCAACACATAATAAACCAATTAATTAGTCCATTTTGGTAACATATCTTTATCGAAATTCTGGTGTAATCGTACATGCTGCCAATGTTCTAATAATTTCAGACCATCATCTACATACAAATTGAGCATAAGCCATTATTATTCATCTCTATTGCTATAACAACTGAATTGCCACAATCAAAAAAAAAATATTCTCATTACCAGTCGCAATAAGTTCAACTACTTTTATCATATACTTTTCTCAATAAACTAAACCATTTCCACAAAAAAAAAAAATATTTCACAATATAAAAAACTGTCTAACATTAACTAGATATGATATCTAGATAAATATTTATCATAAATGTCAAACTATGAAAAAGTAAGCTTCTTAGGAAGTGGAACATACGGTGAAGTTTGGCGATGTACTGACACACAGAATTCTCGTAGCGTAGCTGTAAAAACAATCAAAGTTATCAACCAAGGAGAAGGGATAAACTTTACCGCTTTAAGAGAAATAATGCTATTACAAGAACTCAAACATCAGAATATCATCACATTATATGGAGTATTTCTAAAAAACTCTAACATCCACTTAGTATTAGAACTTGCTGAATTCGACCTTAGTGGTAAGATTGGATCGATTAACAACACAGAAGATATTGTAAAAGGGATTTTAAAACAACTTTTAGAAGGACTTGCTTTTATGCATGAAAACTCTGTTATACACAGAGATCTAAAGCCTGGGAATTTACTTATAACTAGACAAGGTGAGCTTAAAATAACAGATTTTGGTACAGCAAAAATTATTTGTGATACAGATGGGCCAAGAAGTTCTGGGATATGTTCTCTTTGGTATCAAGCACCTGAGTTATTATTTGGGACAAAACATTATGGTAAAGCTATGGATATATGGTCTGTAGGGTGTATTTTTGCTGAGCTTTTAAACAAAAGGACTTTATTTAATGGTCAAACACCAATTGATCAACTTAGTAAAATTTTCAATACCCTTGGAACACCAGATTATGATGAATGGCCTGGGATGAATTATTTACCTACTTATCTTCCTTCACAACCTTCTCCAAAAATGTCTTTTAGTAGAGCTTTTCCTAATGCTTCAGCTCCAGCTATTGATTTACTTGAAAAAATGCTAGCTTTTTGTCCTTCTAGACGTATATCAGCAGATGAAGCTTTACAACATGAGTATTTTAAAAATGGACCCAAACCTGCGTCACCTGTGGAAATTGCTAGGGCTATAACCTAATTTTTAATTTGAATCTAAGATTGATTAGAATTAATAGGAATTTAGAAATTTTTGTCGAAAGTTAGGGAAATTATGAGCTTTTTGTAAGAAATTTTTAAGAGAAAATAGAAAAATCATATGACGAAGGGAATAATTTGGCTTTTTAGGTTAAGAAATGTTAAGATTCTTATCTTATAGTTGAAATCTTTAAAAAATTATAAATATTTACTAAAATAATCCTCTTAAATAACATGTTGTTCTGGAATATTTGGTGACTGGGACATTATATGATAGTTAAAATACACAGGAGCTAGTGAAGAAATAATACTACTCCCTGATTCTATAGTATTAACAAATTCATTCTGTTTATACTTTTTATTTCCTCTAATATTATTCTCTGATTTCGGTCTAGTCTGCATTCTTGCTGATGAGTTTTCACATGTTTCTGTCATTTTGCTAGTTAAACCATCATCATCTGTCATATAAGTTTGCTGGCTATATTTTTCTTTTTTAAGCTGTTCTAAGTATTTGAATCCACTGATTTTATTCCCTAATTTAAAAGATTTTCTGCTTGTAGTGATTTGTGATAAAGGCTTGCTTGGAGTTATTTTTTTTGAACTTTTTTTTATCAGTTCTCGAAAACTGTTTAAGTTTTCTACTTTTTCTAAAAGTTCTTTGGTCAATGGAGTATTTGGATATTTAGATGTACAGAATTTTGATGCAGAAACACTTCTACTACTTGAAATTTGTCCGGTGTTACAAGCTGATATTTTTGAAAAAAGAGGCTTGTTAGTGATTTTAGCTTTCATGTAGGGATAGAATTGATTCTCAATATAATGTTTTGGTGGTATAGCTTTAGATTCTATTTTTATGTTTTCATTTATGTTTTTTCCTTGACTTCTTTGCGTTTCTAGATTTTTGTTGGCAAAGTAGTAGAAATTAGGCATCATTTGCTTGGTTATAGGATCATGTCTTTTAACTGGAAGGTTCATATAAGTCATTTCAGCTAAAGTGCATCCATTACGAATTTTAATAATATGATCTTCCATAATTTATTATCAACTCAAAAGTTTTTCTATATAATTTACCCTAAACCTCATATTGAAATCCTATAAAAAATCATCAAAAAAAAATTATTAAATCTATGTATTTATGAATATCTTCTAATATGTTTATCAGGAGCATACCAAAACTTCGTCAATGCGCTTTTTCTCTGCAAATTTTTATTTTTATACTTCGACTTAATCTTTAACTTCGGCAATATACTCGAATAATTTTTCTTAAGCCTTCCCCCTTCAAGTTTCAGTTTTCTTATTTTCTCCAAATCCTCTTCATCATCTTTAGTTAAAATATGGAATTTAGGTTCAACAGCAAGTTTTTCCATATGGCATCCGAATTTATGCTTAGGAAATATAGGGACTTTTATTATCCCAGCTTCACTATTTAATGCTAATTTTTTCAAAATATGGGCAAAAGGAACTGCCAGCATCATTTTTTCCTTATAAACTTTTTCTTCAAGAATCGGGACAATACTATTATATTGATTGTATGTAATCAAATGATCATTTCCCTCATCTGTTACTGATATGTTTTGTATGTCAATCTTAGGCTCTTCTGGCATTGAAGTAAGAGAACTTGATAATATCTTCATTCGAAATTGTCTTTTCATTACTTTCTTTATATTAAATTTGTATTAAAAAAGAATTATACAATAGAAAATTAGCATCATTTTTAGTTATGAGGTTTTATGAGTTTATTAGGCTTTCTTGGATTTTTTTTTTGTGGGAGGAGAATATTTTTGAGGATGATATTGTGTTTTAAAAGCTTTATTTTTGATAAGTTCTGAATGGTTTTAATTATTTGATATTTTTTGATATTTATTCAATTATAATGATATGTACTATTATGAGAAGAATTAATAATTTTTTGTTTAATTGTGATGAAATTTTAACTCTAGGCTTAAGATTTATATTGGAAAATAGGTTTTTTGGGACTTTTAAAATACTGTTTTTTACTAGTTTCATCCACATCACTTGGGCTTTATGGAAATATATTTTTTTATATTTGAATATGCTATTGATTCTTGTTTTGAGCAAAGCAATTTCATTATTACTTTTTACTATATATTTAATGATACTAGCATATTCTTCATGTTTAAATTGATAATCCTCATTGTATGGACACTTATTCAGTTTTGGCTTTTGTGTATTTTCCCTTTTATAACATCAGTCTTATCTTTTAATATTAGTTATAGATTTGCTGCTATGCCATTAAATTCTTCTACTCAACATACTATACAAAATATTTCTCAGTTTGGATTTAGAAGATTCTTTTGTTGCTATGTAAATAATCATGGTAAAGCTTGATAGAATGAAGACAATTATATTTTAGGGTTATTGTTGACCTTCATTTTACTAAGATGGGTATAAGTTTTATATCGGATATATAAGAATTGTGCTTATTAAGAAGATGCAGTTTTAGGATGACTAACCATATTTATATACCTTAAGATATAAGATGTAATAAATAATAAATTTTTTTTTTTTAATGTATTATTAAAAGGTGAGTTTTGGGTATAAGTTTTATATCGGATATATAAGAATTGTGCTTATTAAGAAGATGCAGTTTTAGGATGTTGAAAAAGGGTGCTAAGTAGAAAGTGTTAGAAATAGTATATTTTTTCAAGTAAAGTTTTTATGTTTAGCGGATATAAGGATAATATATATTGAATAATGATCATGAAAGATATAATTTACAGTTGTAGGATTTTGATATATTTATGTTTTTGTTATATAATACAATAACTAACTAGGACAAATAATTGCTTTTAATATTTCTTCTGATACAATTACCTTTTTGTTGTAAATACACAAATCACTACTCTAAAACAGTATAACCTATCATTTTCCCTTACATACAGACAATATTTTTATACAAATCTGCCTAAAAATCAAAACCAACCCTTTAATCAAAAATCATTACCCAATTTTATCACTAAATCCTCTACACAACCACAAAACCATATTCTCATAAAAACCAATAAAAAACACTCAATCTAGCACTACCCTGCTTAATAAAAAAATTCTCTAGCAAAAATCCCAACACCCACATCAACTTCTTCCAATCATCATCCACCAACAAGTAAAAAAAAAAATCCTAAAACCAAATCACATCAACAAGAAATCTTTATAAAATCTCGTTTCACAAAAAAAATAACTTCAAATTTTCAATTAACTAGCCTGCTATTAATAATTAAAATCCTTCTCTAAACTAATTAAGTATTTCTAATATATTTTCCTCTACTTGTATACCTTTTAAGCATCTCTTCTGATTTAATCCTCATGATTTTTTCTTGTCTTAGTTGATTTTCTAGTTCTTTTATATAACTTTTCATCGAAATAGTATCTTCTTTTTCTACAGGTACTTCTGATACATGAGTTATCTTTGAAAAACTAGTCCCTCTTGTTGATGGTCTTTTAGCTGATTGTCTTGATTGGACATCAATAGATCTTTCTGAACACTGTGAAGTTATTGATGGGGTAGGATTTCGTCGAAGATTTGGTAAGTTTCGATAGGTTTTACTATTGCTATTGTAAAATCTTTATAGAAATTACCTATCAAATTTCATTGAGCAGTATAATTCTTTATTAACACGTTGCTGCCATTCGTAATGTTGAGTTGTATAGGTCAATGACATTTTTATATTATGTGATTTTTATAAGATTAGGAGTTAATGAGATTATTGTTAAGATAAGGTTAAAAAGATTTTATTGTTGATTATTTATAGGGAATAATGTGAAGGAAGAGGAGAGTGTGTTTGAGTTTTTAGTTTAGAATTGATAATGAAGGTTTTGTGGTATTTTTAGTTTTAGGAAATAGGTTTATGAATTGGAGATATTTTTGTAATAATGAAGTTTATTTAAGATATTTTTAAGGTGAGTTAATTTTGGGTTTTTATGGTTTTTTATTTGTAGTATTAAGATGAGTATCAAATAGAATAATAAAATTCTACATTTATCCAAAATTTCTTCAAACCATGACATACTTGAGCTCCTAGCATTCAAATGACCTCTTTTGTTTTTAATGAGTTAAGAATAATTGAAATACAACAAGATTCCTTTATTCCTATAATTCTTACTCGATTATTTTTTAGATAAAGTTTACTTCTGATAATAACATAAGTAAACTAGTATTCCCTAATCTTCCTAATTTCTAAAACCTCAAAGTTCTCTAAAAATCAGCATATATCCAATAACAATCTACACAAAGATACCCTTAAAAAAAAAACAATATCTTAAAACTAAAGTCTAACCTTAATACTAAAATTATCAAAAACTAATCTAAATCAAAAGAACTATTTATAAGCATTTTTAACTGTCATTATTTTAAATGAACCTTTTGCTTTGGGTTTTAACCTTATCTGCCGCAAAAGACTTAGAGAAAGTCCTAAAAAGCCACAACACCGAATTAGAAAAAATTAACGACAAACTTAGAAAAGATGTTCAAGCCATGTCTCAAGGACTTCAAGTCCATATACAAGAAGATTTTTTTTATAATAAGCAAAGAATTGTATCTTTAATCTCAGAATACACAAAAGAATCTGATACATTAGCTAAAATATTCTTAGCTGAACAGCTTATTGAATATCTTAAAGGGATTATTGAAGATGCAAATATTCTTGGAGGGGATATTGAAGGAATATCATCAACATCTTTACTAAAGCTTTTATGTAAGCTTAAAAACAATGCTCAAGCTAGTAAAGAAAAATATTTTGCCAAAGAATCAGCTGAGTTTTATAATGAGTTGCATAAAATTTATATAGAAAAATTCGAGGTTGTAACTGAGTTGCAAGAAGAAAATGCAAAGTTGTTAGGGAAACTCGAGTCGAAAATTGCTGAAATTAAAGAAGTTGAGTTTAAAGCTGAGAGGGATTTGAAGAAATATACTGAGAAAACTGGGGAAATTGAAAAAGCTAAAGAAGAGTATATGAAACAAACTGTTGGGATAGAAGAAGCATTGAGATCAGATAAAGATAATGTGGTTTTATGGGGAGGAGAGAATGATGATATTGATAAAATGCAAGTTAAAAACAGTGAGAATAGTATTTATATTGAAAGACTCACTGCTGATATTTCAATATTAAACTCGAAAATAAGATTTATAACTGATACAGCTTTCAGGCTACAAAGCGAACTTGATGATAAATCTTTAAAAATCACTGAGATGCAAGATAAATATGATGAATATTCCTCTGCAATACGTAAAGAAACAGTTTTTCAAATAACTGATATTGTTAAAAGTGAAGAACAACTTCATAAGGAACGAGATGATTTAGATGAAAAAATAAGAGATTTGATAGAAGAACTTGAAGAATGTCGGGTTGAAGTTTTGACTGTAGAATCGGTGATTAAAACTAAAAAAATGATGAGTGAAGAAAAAATGCAGGACTTGATGGATACTGAGGAAAGAAAAGATACAGCGAGTGAACAGAGAAAAAAGGAAGTGGAAAGTCTTATGAATAGTTATAAGGAAATGGTTGAAAAAGTGGAGGAGGCTCAGAATTATATGGATTTGTGTATGAAACAAATTTCGGAAAATGCGATTTTAATACAAAATATGCAGGAAAAAATTAGAGGTTATGGGAATGAAAAGGAGGATAAAGGAGGTAGATTTTATGGATAAAATGTATATTGGTGTGATAATTGTTAGAATTATGATAACTTTTTAAAAAGAATTAGTTGAAAAAATATGCACGTGCTAGGTTTTTGAGTTTTTTTTTTGTATGAGAGAGTATGTTGTGGGAAATAACCTTTTAGCCTAATACATAAGCATATCTCACCCTCTAATCACAAAAAATATTTTCTAATGACTATTTTTTTCTAACCTCAAAAAAACCCTATCCACATAATTTGCAAAGCTTAAAACTACTTAAAACCTTCTAATTATCCTATCAAATCATAATAAACCTAAAATTCTAACTCACAAAAACTATTCCATCCATATCCATGTAGAAAGAATTAATAAATATGAAGTTTATAGTTCCGTTTTTACTTCTCATCTCATGCTCTATATCTCTGTCTGTAGAAAGTGAGGATGATCTTATAGTGTTTTCTCAAGAAGATATTGACTATGTGAATTCTGTTCAAACGTCTTGGACTGCAGGTCACACTTGGGTGTCAAAATTAAAATTGAAAGAAGCTAAAGGAATGATGATTGATCTTAGGACTTCAGAAACCAATAATATAGATTATGTTGAAGAAAATACTTCTCTTAAAGATATCCCATCTTCATTTTTATCTAATGTAACCTGGCCTGGCTGTATGACACCAATCCAAAACCAAGGAGTATGTAGTGCTAGCTATGCTTTTGCTTCAACTGCAGTTATGGGTGAACGTGCGTGTATTATCAACAGTAGATATGCTGGAGTGATGTACTCAGCGCAAAACGCAATGGCCTGCTCGACAGCAACAATGAAATGTTCAGGTGGGACTGTTAGTGAAGTTTATACTTGGATACAACAAAATGGTGTATGTTTAACAAGTTGTCAATCCTGGACAGGTAGTACAACATGTAATCCTTTATGTGACAACGGTTCACCTTTATCATTATTCACAATAAAAGATGTAGTTAATTATCAAACTGCATCAGCTATTCAAACTGCTATAATGACTGATGGTCCAGTAGCATCTTCAATGACAGTTTATCAAGATTTCTCATCATATACTTCAGGTATTTATACTTATGTTAGAGGAGGTGTTGTTGGTGCACAATCAGTTAAAATGTTTGGCTGGGGTACAAATGGAAGCGTGAATTATTGGGTATGTAGCAATTCATGGGGAACATCATGGGGTATGCAAGGATATTTCCTTATCCAATTTGGTCAATGCAAAATTGAACAATTGGGTGAAAGTGCTATAGCAATTGCAAGACCAGCATAAATAAACTTCTTTTAGCATTTACGTTTTTATTATGATATTTTTAATATATTTAATAGATACTATATAAAAACCCGCTATTGATTTTTGTATTAGGATTAATGGATTATTTCGCACTTTTTTTATAAACCTAATGGATTCAGAAGAAATTGAAGAGGAAATCATTGTAGAAGATGATCCGATGGACATTGAATCCGATGATGAATTCGAGATCACAGCATTTGGTCAAAGTGCCGAAGAGGATTTATTCGACACAATTGTAGGCAAACTTGAAGACATTGTAATGTCACACGAGTTCAGCACAATCCAAGATCGATTTGTGCAATCTTATTGTTCTGAATTTACAGATGAAGAAGAAAATAAGCTGATTTATATGGAAATTTTCCAGAAATATCAGAGTGAAATAGAAAAATATATAGAGGGAAGGCTTAAAGATGTTGATATGAAACAGTTTAGTAGGATGTTAATGCATAGACAGAATGAAATTGATGGACCTTTGTTTGAAATGCTTTTGAGTTTCAGTGATTTTCAAGTGTTTAAAGAACTTATGTTGAGTTATAATTATGTTAATGATCTAGAAATTGCCGGGACTGCTTCTATTATACATATAGATGAAGTTATAGATGGAGATGAAATACCTGACTTTCAAGGACTTATTATAACAAATGCTAAACGTAAATAATTATAAGTTGGCATTCTAGTTGGCGGGCTAGATTTTTAATGCTGTATACTTTATAGAATGGGCACTTTTATGCATTTTCCTTTAACCTCTTTGAGCAATCATAATTTTTATACTTCATTCAATTTATANAAAATTTAATATCTTTTATGCATTTTCCTTTAACCTCTTTGAGCAATCATAATTTTTATACTTCATTCAATTTATATGTTTAAGTAGAAGGCTTAATTTCTACCCTTCTCAAAAATACTCCAGTTTTTAATATAAACAATACCAGGGAGCTTTGAGGAAGTCGATAAAAAATTCATCTGATTCACCTAAGTCCTAGCAATCTACAACCAAAAAATCAACACCTCAAAGAAAAATTCAAATTTATATAAAATACAAACTAGAAAAACTAAGTAAATCAGTCAAGACCTCCCCCATATCCATGATATAATAAAAAAAGTATGAATTTTGTAAACAAGTCTACGACCTACTCCTATACAAAATCTTAAACTACGAAAAATTCTTCAACTACTTCAATCGAGTTCTAAAATACAATTATGAACTAGCCACATACTGTGAGTTTCTCCAATTAGACATAAAAAATATAAAAAGTCCTAAACGAATCCACAACTAAAAGTTATAAGCTCCTTCTAACATATGGAAAGCTAAAAAACCTATATTTTCATATTAAAAAATCACTGTATCATGAAAGCTTATAATCTTTAACTAAGATTCTCGAAAACTGAAAATCAAGAAAACTTTATCTAAATTATAAGGCAAAAACTATAAGCATAAAAGTGGATTTGCTATTCAAATAAACAAACTAAACTTTTTATATCAAACATTGACTAAAAAGCAACAAAACCTAAGTCTAGATTGTACAATCAAAAATTACAACTTGCTAAACTTTTTATTCCAAACTAAAAAATATATCTTTATCATCAACATAATATCATTTAAACCAATTCCATATATTCAAAATCTTTAAAATATTATACCTTAATTATCATTTAAACCAATTCCATATATTCAAAATCTTTAAAATATTATACCTTAATTATCATATCAAAAAACTAACATTTTGTGAAATAAATAAGCTAAATTAATGAGAACGTGCTAATGGTCGCCCAGAAACAAAAACAGATCTTAAAGATTTTGATTGAGTTCTACAGTTTCATGTAATAATGGTGTTGCACAGATGATAAGAATTGTCTCAGCTCTTACCCTATGTCTTCCAGCCATATCTTGATACATGTGCCCAACAGCTCCACATAGAGAAGTATCTCTATACTCTCTATACATATTAGTCATACCATTTCTAGTTTCATATCTTATAGAAATCCCATAGGTTTTAACATGATCAGTGTTTTTCTCAATAATTTCTTCTACTGAGACAATCTCTCTATGAGCAGTTTTGATTTTGTTAAGCCTTTTAGCGAAATACCAGAATCTAGACTTTGCCCTAATTTCATCAGTGGCAAATAATTTCATTCGGTAAATCGCTGGGTTTAGGTCAGTTTCTGAAGGGAGTTTTCGGCCTGCTACATAGTATTGCCTTAGGTTCATTGATAAAGTGGAATCTCCCTTTACCATTTATTTGTTATTAAGTTTTAAAGTTTTAATTCTTATATTGTATGCATAGATAAAAAAATAGGAAAATTTATTGTGTTAAAGATTATATTAAGGTGAATTATGATATTATGGGATTTTATATGTCTTTTTGATGAATAATTTAATAAGGGAAATAATACCGAAAATATTTAGAGATTGATATTGTTATATATGAGAGATAATATAAATATGTTGTAATATATTAACAGCATCACAAATATCTAATCTTAAGACTTGAGGATCATGAGAATATTTTTAAGCTTTTATCCCTCTGACCTTTGATAAAAGATCATAACTTAGGTTTTTAGTGAATATAATCCCAACTGATTCACAAAATAAAATATCTAGCTTGGCAATACTACAGTGCAATCTACCTTTAAAAACCTAAATTCTAATTGTTTATTACTATAAATCATTATACTTTCAATTAGGGAAAAAAAGTTAACACAAAATAATTTATATCAATCACTACAATTTTAAAGCTCCAGATCATATGGGAAGTGAAGACAAGCTAGAATAGCTTTAAGCCAAAGGTATTTATCCCTAATATATATGCTGAAATATTAGATAAAAAATACAATTTTATCATTCCTAGAGACAAAAACCCATATTCTTCAAAATCATCCCAGCTTATCAACCACACCCATCAGCATTTTGTTAGGAAATTTCCAACCCCAAAGTCAAATTTTCTTCCAAATCTCCAAAATCTTTTCATCTCTCAATCTCCTAACCAAAACCATCCCAAAAACTCTAACTTTTCCTTTCCCCTAAACAAAAACTCTAAAAACCTAAAAATTCATCAAATCATCTAAATTTTTTTTCCAAAAGCCGATAAAATGCATTAAAACTTTTTCAAAAAATTCCCATCCTACAAAATACATAATAAAATCCAAAAAAAAAACTCTAAAAACTATTCAATCCTATCCAAAACCATGATGATTGTTTTAAAATACAACACCATATTTCCATACTTAAAATCCCTTAGATAATCATGTTTTTTCCCCCTAATATCTAGCTATAATTAGTTAGACTAAACGAAAGGTCGTTTCCATACCGATGAATATAATGGAAAGTTTTTTGAACTTTCTTCATACACATTTTCAGCATACCATTTAGGCTTTTCTTGACAAAGATTAAACTCATGCATTTCCTTTTCACAATGAACCAAGTTCCCTGAATATTGAAAAGAGCATTCTTTGTATTTCCTGAAAGCATGCATGCATATAGGCTCAGTTTCTTCTGCTTTGTTATAACAGCTCATAAGATCATAGGTTTCTTTAGAACATAAAGATGGGTTTGGAACACCAGAATAGTCCAACTGGCGGCAATCTTCATAGTTATAGACTTGGTCACGGCATATGTCGAAAGCACGTTGGGAATGCAGCATAAGCTCATCAGTGGGCGTATACATATTTATATCCATTTGACCTTGGACATTTAAAAGTCTATGTCATAGAATTGATATTTTATTTATAAGATTTAGATAGATAAGGCTTTTGTATAAAATTTTATGTTTAAGGAAAGTTGATGATGATATTATCAAAAATAAAGGTAGAATTTTTTAGTCAAGAGAATTTTATCATAGTTTAAGATATAATCAAAGCAAAACAATCTTATAGATTTAAAACTCTTCTATAAGCATATAGATATGATAAAAATTGTTAAAGTAAATATTAAACTACTTAGATAATAAGCTATTTGTATTTCCAAACTATAAAATCTTACACAATAATCCACAATATAAAAAATCTAATATCATACAAAACTTACCCTAAGCTTGTATATTTCTTCATAACTTCGACTATAAATATGGAAGAAAGCAAGCAGGAAATCTCCCCGGAAGCCGAATTAATCGAAGAAAGGAACCTAAATACTATGCGTACCATAGCTTTCCAATCTGCATTTAATGCTGCAGATGAAAACCTTGGCATAATATTACTGTCTTGCATATATTACATATTGAAAATCCCAATCTGTGTTTATATCTATATCACATATCCTGAACCTATGGAAAAACCTTTACATAGAGTTATTTATTGGTTTATTATAGTAGACTCAATGATTCTATATGGTTTTTTTATCAAATTTAGAGGAAGGCAGCTAAATAGTACAATATTAATAGCGCTGAATATTGGGCGAATGTAATTTTTATACAGGATATATTTTATAATGAGTATTTATGGAAATATCATATACTATTCTTGTAATAACTGTGAAGTAGATAACCCAAATGTAACTACTTTAACATTTGTATTGCTTATTTTTGGGTACTTTTATTTCTTCAGTCCTTGTGTTTTACTATGTTTTACTATTCTTTGCATACAAGTGTTAATATTAATACTTATAAGAACTGCACCAAATCAGCAACGACCAGCTACTGAAGCTGTTATTAATAAACTACAATCTACAGCTTATAGAAGTAATCCTAGTATACCTCAAGAGGATTGTGTTATATGTGCTGATAGATTTAAAGAAAGCGATCTAGTGATTTATTTGAAATGTGGAAGCAGACATGTGTTTCATGAATCATGTTTGAAGGATTGGATTAAAATTAACTCTGTGTGTCCGTTGTGTAGACAAGCAATAGAATAATATTTTACCTATAATTTGTCTAAGTATGATAGTTTTTTTATATAATAATTGAAATAGCGGAAATAAACAGAAAAATCCAGTTTTAGCTAAGACCTTAGAAATAATGTTTTTTAGTCTGAAATACTATATTAAAACTATTATCTTTATAAAAATCTTCAGTATAAAACCGTCAAAACATATCAAAAAAATTTTTGATATATATATAAAAAAAGATATAAATCATACATGAAGATATCTTTTATCTATAAAAAGCATAAAAAGTTTAACTACTATAAAAAGCCCTATCTGTAACTATATAATAAAAACCTATCATATCAAAAAATATCATTAAAACTATTCTTTAGCATGACGTAGGATAATATTAAAACTACAAAATTTCAAAACTGCTTATTTTTTAATAACTTAAACCATAGAGATTTAAATCAATTCTCTAAACATTAAAAGTATTTTTTCATTGTGAGTTTAAGTTTACGTCTGATATGGTCTCGAATGCTATACTGGGGAGGAATAATTTTAGGAAGTTTAGGACATGAAATCGATGTGTCAATATGCTCTGTCTCATTGTAAATAATCCCTTCTCGAACATAAACTGGAGATTTCGACTTTGAAATTTTTTCTTTATTTCTAATAGGAGACACTCTTATCTGTGGTAGTGCATTATCCGGAGTAACACTTCTAAAGTTAATCGACTTACCTTCTACAGAATTATCCTCTTTGATAACCTTCTGCGTAATCAAAACTTTGCTATTAGACGGTAACAGTCTTAGAAAAGGTTGATGGATTTTCCTTGCAGGGATATCTGATTTGTCAATAGGATTTGAAGCATTAAGATATACAAACCCATCCCTACCAAGTTTATCTATTTTGTTTTTGAACCTTTTAGTAAAACTAAGTGTTGACATAATTATTATTTGTATGATTTTTTATGAAATCTCAGCATCCATATATATTTATTAAACATGATATGGATTATGATATGAAATTGTTTGTAGATTATATTAGAGATTATTTGATTAAGTTAATGCTTATATTAGATTATTTAGAGAAAATTTACAGCTTTTTGGATTTTTGATAGGATTTTTTTTTGAGATGTTGTAGAAATTGTTGGGAAATTTAATTCTGAGTTTTTTGGTTTGAATTTTTTTATTGAGGAATTTGAGGTAGTGAAGTGATTTAAAGAGAATATTTGTGAGGATAATTGCTGTATTTTTCGTTTTATGTTAAAAAACTATCAAAATTCATGTATTCTAATATTTCAAAACTAATTCAATAGCTTATCTTCAGATAATCAAGTGCACTATAATATTTTTTCCATATAATCATAAAATAATCCATAAATAAATTTTCATACCTGATTTTATTAATACTGCCATCTACATAGCCACATCTCAATATCCTCATTATCAAAAAACCCAATTTAATTCCTGATTTCTACAAAAACAAACAAAAGCTTAATTTCAAGCCAATCCTATAAAAACCCATAAAACATCCAACAATCCATAAAACTATTTCTTATTAAAACCTACAAAAAATCCTCACAACTACCAAAACTCATTTAAAAATTATCATAAATAATATCCAAATCCATAAAAATCCTTATCTTAATCTTATCATATAATCCAATTCTAAAAAACCAAAATCTTCGCATTTTCATATACACATTAAAATACAATATCTAAATGGACACAAAAAATGTTATCAAAGACATAGTCTCTGATGAAATCAAACTCCATTGTATAGTAAAAGGACTCTTTGATCAATACGACAGTAGAAATTCCGATAAAATCAGTACCGAAGAGCTTTTCCAGCTTCTAAAATTTGTATGTCAAGAATCCAGCTGGAAGCCTCCAACAATATCAGAAATCCGTGACATAATGAAAGAATTTGATCAAGACCGTGATGGTTATCTAACATATAGTGAATTCAAATATCTAATAAAACGTATTTTTATGAGTTCAATTGACTTATAAACTTATAAAAACCTTAATTATTACTATTTAGCTTCCAAACTTTTACCTATAGTCGAATTGTATTTATCGAGTATTTTTTCTTTTGAACTTTCATATGTTTCTATTATCTTTTCTTTTGATTTTTCAAGTATTTCCTTTACTGAATTTTTAGAATTTTCAATTTTTTCCTTTGAAGTTTCATAAGTATTTTTAGTGCTTTCTTTTATACTGTCGTAAACTTCTTCTGATTTGTTTCGTAAATGCTCATAAGTTTCTTTAAAGTTAAAAGTTTCGATTTTATGCCCTAAATCTTTTATGCCTTCTTTGGTTTTTTCTTTGACTTCGTCAAAGGTCAGGTCTTTGATTTTCTGACTTAGGGTTTTAAATGATTCTATAGCTTTCTCTTTATATTTTACCCATAAGTCTTCTATGATTACTTTTATTGGCAGGTTTTTTTCATCCAAGTGCCCTGGTTCGACAAAGTTTTTTGTTTCCTCTATGATTTCAACTCCTGTCTCAACATCAGGTGCTTCCTTATTAAATTCCTGGTCTTCCGCTTTGATTCTAAGCATTTCTCTATAGTAATCCGCAGCTTTAGTCTTGTATTTTATTGATATTTCTTGTTCATTAAGTCCATACAAAGAAAAAAACTCTTTAAGCGCCAAGTTTCCTCCAACTTGTAAGAGCTTAAGTTGCTTATCTTGCCATGTATCAATAGACACTGATCTTATAAAGCTAATATTTACCCCAAGTCCTCTATGGAATTCTGAACACATAGTACAGAGGAAAATCCCATTGTTTATCGAGCTCCAGTCTGAATCTTCATTGCCACAATCAAAGCAATAGTTGTTTTCTGGTATGCTTTTGAGGTCTTTTAGGATTTGTTCTGCATCCATTGTTTGGGTCATAAGGTTAATTATTATTAATGTAAAAAAATAATTGTGGATATGATATTTTTATAGTTTTGAATGAAAATATGTGAATTTTGATGTATGGGCTGAAGATTTAGAGAAGGATTTTGTGTGAGAGAATATGATATGAGTACTAGAATAATGATAAGATGGATTTTTGAAGGGGTTTTTAATGATGGAAAAATTTTGGAAACTTTTTTTTGGGATAGTAGACGGCTGGATTTGTGTAAATTTGACTTTTTTATAGTTTGTTATATTAAGATTATTAAGAAAATAGGAGAATAGAAAAATACTGATTTTAAGTATTAGGAATATATGATTTTTTAAAGGTTCTGATTAGATTTTGTATCAGTAAAGATAATTTTAGTTGGGTATTATATAAGTTTTGGATATTGAACTAGGGTTTTGATATTTTTTTTAGTTTGATTATGATATTTATAGCAAAAATGCCATATTCGATTTTCCTCATTTGAAGTTTTCGCAAATATCTTTAACCAAATCTTCATACCCATTTATTAATATTTTATATCTTTTAATGTTCACAAGTATCTTAAGATTTATGTATCTTTATAATGAAACAATTTGAAGTTGAAGATAACGAAGGAAAAACAGGAAGGTGGAACAAGATCGAGCATGCAGCATTTATTGAAGGAATAAAACTTTTTGGAAGAAACTGGAGATTAGTTTCAAAACATATAAACTCCCGAAGCTCTACACAAGTAAGAAGCCATGCTCAAAAGTACTTCCTTAGAGAATCCACTAGGCAAGCAGTTAAGCAACAAGCAAAAGAATATTATGCAAAGCTCCCTTCAATCCCTGAAATAAAAATAAATACTAAAGATGCGTCAACACAATACGGAGAAGGAGTNAAAGATGCGTCAACACAATACGGAGAAGGAGTTTCTTTTCCAAAAATCCAAATCATTAGTTGTGTGCATGTTTTTGTATAAATAACAATTTAACTTCAAATTATCCCTAAATCTTATAAAATAAATAATAATTTTAAATACTCATAACTAATAATGGAATCAGATCTCGACAGATTATGCTCGCCTAAAGCCAGCTTGAAAACTAAACATCAAATTTTGACTGAAAATTACAATATAGAACTATCATGTCATTTTCTACATCCAAAATGTTTAAGCATATCTCCAAATGGTAGTCATCTTATATCAGGACATCAAGAAGGTAGTATCAAAAAATGGGATTTACAAAATCCTTTAGATGGTAAATTAATGGGTGCTCATGATGGAGCAGTAATAACTATAATCATAAGCCCAAAAAATTTTATCGTCTCTTCTGGTCATGATAAAAAAGTTGTAGTCAGACATTTTCATGATAACAAAATTCTTGCTGAGTATAAGTTTTTAGCATATTGTCTAGCTTTGAATCAAGATAGTTCAGAAATTATAGCCGGAGGTGTAGATGATGGTGATGATGGGATAATAGCAGTTTTTGATATTAAATCTAAGAATATGAAAAAAAGAGTTAAAGGGTATGTAAAAGGGATATTGAGTATTTATGTTATGCAAAACTCCAATTTTTTAATATCGGGAGCTGAAGAAATGTTTATAAAAATATGGAATTTAACCGATATGAGTTTGGTTACTAGTATTGAACATAGACATGGTTTTATATCTTCTATATGTGAAAGTAATGATTATATTTTTGCTGCTAGTTGGGATAAAACTATATCTGTTATAGACAAAAATGGGTATTTTATAAAGGATTTTTTACATGGGCATAATGGAGATGTTATAACTTTAGCCATATCTTCTGAGTACCTTTTTTCTTTGAGTACAGATAAAAGTGTTAAATTATGGGATATTAGTAGTCTTAGTATTGTGACTAATGTGGTTTTTGAAAGCGCTATGAAGAGTCTTGTTTATGGGAATAATAGTTTATATTTTACAGGAAATGGTAGATATATTAGAAGATGGGATGTTGATACAAGAAAATTTGCGGAAATTATAACTCCACATTTAGGAAAAGTTATTAAAATCACTTTAGACGATGATAAAAAATTCATATTAACAAGCGGTAGAGATAAAACTGTAAGGGTTTGGGATATAGAGAAAAAAATGCAGGTTAAGATTTTTATTGGGCATGCAGATTTGGTCAGATTCATGCAAATGACCCAAGATAAAAAAATACTAGTAACTTTTGGTGATGACAAATGGTTGAAATTATGGGATGTGGACTCAGAAACTGTATTTCACAGCCAATTTATCGGAAAACCCATAAAAGACCTTAACAACAGCCTTTTTATAAAAGAAAAATATGTTATAGCACTAGTTGAGCCTTATACATACAAAGTTTTTCTTATAAACTCAGGCCAAGAGATCAGCACATTTCATAGAAAACTCTTTTTATACTCAAATTTTACTAGAAAAATAAGACTCAAATAACCTTTTAAATCTTATTATTATCTAAGTAAACATATTTTCTTTGTTTATTTTTTCTAACTTTGTAATAAATATAAACTTATAATTATATTGTTGAACTTGTTATTGTAGAAAGATCATATTTTTCATTAATTAATACATAAAATATTTAGACGTAATTCATAGGGTTTAATATGAAAAGTATAGTTTTTTATGATATCAACACAATATTGATAAGAAAATATCTTGGTTTGCATGAATGATTTTGCGATAGTTGTAGAAAATCGAGGATTAAAAGATTTTTTATTGTAAGGAATTCAAAATGGATTCTTATGCTAACCATTTTAGTATAGGATTTTTAGATTAATGGATAAACATTAAAGTGATTAAAGGAAGATGAAGGGGTTGTTAGTGTTATAAACAAATTATGATATATATTATTTATTATTAATTTTATAAGATGTGAATTCAAGAACTATTTCTAAGAAAAATTCACATTGATATGAAAAGACAAAATAACATGAGCTTTTAACAGATTCTGAGGAATTACTTATCCTAAATAGTTGGCAATATATACGATTGCCTCATCTCAATTAATGGTAGATTTATTTCATCATATATCTGATTCGAGAGTAGGTCAGAAATTTTTTCATCCAAAAGGGACATAGGAATATCAAAAATTTTCAATTCTTTTCCTTTATTGGGATCTTCAAGGATGCTCTTTATAATACTGTGAATACGTTTGTGAGCTGAATACTGACTCCCATGTCTAAATCTCAATCCGCAGCCGATTTCTTTGCAAACATAAGGGAGTTCTTTTGAGTGGATGAATTTGTGCTCTTTAAGATTCTGCTTCGACGATAGCACTTTAGAGCATTGATTACATTGATATTTTTTTGTCTCTGCATGTATAGCTTCAATATGTCTTTTAAGATTTGCCTTACTCTTGTATACTTTAAAACAGCCAGAAACATGGCAAGCGTGAGCTTCCATTGATATATTATTTATAAAAATATTCAACATAATAATAACTCTTAAAAACTCATATCCATCTATAAGAAAAAGCTCGAAAAAAAAATAGTAATTTTCTCTACATATAAAGCCATTAAACCTTTATTATAAGGTTTTTATTAGACCTAATATTCAAAATTCACTTCATAAAGTTAGTATTTGCATATCAAAAGGAAAAAAAGACTTACTCCAAATTAACTTAAAGAAAAAAACTTGATTTTTCAAAACCTTAAACTAATATTTTTATACCAAAAACTATAAACTGTTGAAGATTTTATATGTAAATTATTTATCTAAATATTTCAAAACATCAAGTTAATACTATTAATTATAAAAGACAAGCTTGATGATATGATTTTATTCTGATATTAGATGATTTATAAGCTTTTAAGGTTAAAAATTATGAAATAGATTTTCATAATCCTCCCAACTTGAGCAACTGAAAAATTTGCCGCTGATTCGATATGACTTAATATTTAGAATTTGGAAGGCATATGATTTCGATAAGTTGTGTATATTTTTTTAAGGCTTTTTGTATAAATTGTATAGGTTATTAGGAAGATAGGATGAAATTGTTTGAGGAAAATTGATGAAAAGGATAGGCTGGTATTTTGAATAATAATAAGAGATGAGTGAAGATTTTGATGTGAGTAGAAGAAGTTGAGTAAAAGATTTATGATAAAACGCATTAGATTAATAAGCTAGATATGGTTTAGGCTTTGATAGTTGGGAAATGCTAAAAATGTTTAGTTTTAGTAATGATAAGAATAGTTAAAGAAAACTTATAGGAAGTTATAGATATTGAGATTTAGTTAGAGTGTTAGTGGGGTATAAGAATTTTAGAGGTAAGGATAATTTTTAAGAAAAAAGATTTAAAAGGTTTTTGAAGATAGGTTTAGGGTTTAGGAATGATTGTAAGGGTATATGCACTTTTTTCAAACATTATTATTTGTTTTTTCATCTCAGTATAAGAGAAGAAAGTTTTTACCATATAATCAGTAAGATTAGTTATAAAGAAAATTATAATTTTTATTTTTGTGTTTTTTTTTTTAATTCCAAAGTCTTTAGGAAAAGTATTTTGGTTTATAACGAACTTTACATCAGGAAATTGTTTTTAGCATGGTTTTGTTGACGCAAATTCCAGCAGTTATTATCAACAAGATTTTCTGAACTCGTAATTTCAGCGAGTATTCTAAAAGATTTTGATTAGTTTTAATATAAAAGCGCATTTTTTATCTTAAGAGGCCTTCAATTTTCGTATTTATTGGAAATTTGTAGCTTTTGTATAGAAAAATAATAATTCAACATCTTACCAAGATGCCTTAAAAAGCTGAACTTATAGTAAAAATAATGCTCATATTAACTTAAACACTTTTTAGATATTTTAATGTGGTTTCTTGCTTTATATGAGCTATATGATAAAAAAAGAACAGGGGAATGCTTTTGGTATAATAAAAAAAGTGATAGGATGAAGCTCTTTGGTATATTTAAAAGAAAACTCATCTAAAAACTCCAAAACAAAAATTCCTCTAATCAATCATCCTATCTATCAATTCTCCCCTTTCCCATAATTCATCTTACCAATTCTCATCACATTCCATAATTCCATCCTATCTTAAGTATTTAACTAACTTAAAATATTCAATTCTATGAGTTAAACAATTCAAAAATTTATTCCAGTTCCCAATATTAACTCTTCATAATATTTTGTGGAGTAAATATACTAAATGGGAAGTTGATAAAGTTATATTCATAGACTCAAGAGACACACAAATACCATATTGTAAGAGAAAAGCCGATAAAGTTAATGATAAATTATCAAAAAAACTCAAACCCATTATATGATTCATATTTTTATATAATATCAAACTAAATGGCCCAGAGCATGATTTATGCAATTTTTAAGAGTTTTTATATGGGATTAAATTATCTTTTTAGCCATAGACAAAGAAACTTGGGCTTTTCAAATAAATAATAAACTATGATCTCAGTATCTTGAAAGACTTTTCAAACATCAGATTCTCTTTGAATAAATACCATAATCTGGGTACTCAATTCCAATTATGTGGACTATAAAATTTGACCTTAGATAATCATATATTTTCAATATTATCATGAAAGTATAAAATAAATTTACTTGAATTTCTTGAATAAGTAGGAATTGGGGGCTTTTAAATATTATCAAGTCAAGAAACCAAGATAATTTCCCCTGTATTTTCTGAATAAGAGGATACTGGAGTAGAAAATTTAACTGTTCAGTTCTATTTAAAGTTTATACAATTTTAGATTGGAAATGATAATTTTTCAAAACTTTATAGAGAAAATTAAAGATTTTTTTAAGTAAAGCAAGGAGATTTTATTTGGTTTATGGGTTTTATTTAAGATACAGTTTAGAAGGTTTCAGGGTTTTGATTTTAGGGATTGCTGGGTTTTTAATTTTGAATTTTTTTGTTGATAGAGAAGAAAGAATGATATGCTTTTATTAATTTTTTTAAAGTTAGAATTAGGTTAAACTTGTAAATGTGAGTGGGATTTTATTTTTGTATACGCCCACGCTGCATATATTTACTTAAATCCTATCCCAACATTAAAGATACTTCAACAAAAATTAATTTACCCATAAAAATCTTCATATTTTCATCATAGTTTAATTGAAACTTCATAACCACTGAACCCTAAGCCTAACAAAAAAACTAAAATTCATCCAAATCTCTTAAAAACCTCATAATTTCCATATAAAANCAACAAAAATTAATTTACCCATAAAAATCTTCATATTTTCATCATAGTTTAATTGAAACTTCATAACCACTGAACCCTCAAGCATTAAAAACCCTATCTTTAAGAAACCAATCCTATAACTCATCATATTTCCCGAACCTCAAAACCTAATTCAAAATCTAATCACACTTTCCATAGCCTATCACAATCCATATCATTAAACCCAACCATCATCTTCATCTTCTAATAAAATAAAACTCTATTATAATTATACCCTAACTTAATGGAAGATCCACTATTATCATTTGTAAACTTACACAGAAAGCACAGTGTAGCATTAGGTAATGACCCATTCAATCTTAAAAAAGTAAATTTCAAGTTCAGAAAGCTTTCCCATGAAAACAATCTCAAAACCGTGCATCATTTCGATAACAACGAATGGATGAAAAAACATGGAAAAGGTGAATTCATAGATCTTAGTAGTAAAGAACGAGCAAAAATCAGGGCAATTTTCAAAGAACTCGACAAAGATGGTTCAGGAGCTTTAGGTATTGATGAACTTTATGAACCTTTATTAGCTTTAGGCCTTGTTGAAAACAAAGAACAAGTTAGAGAAATGATAGCAAAAGTTGATTCAAATGGTTCAGGGCTAATAGAATTTGATGAGTTTATAAGGATAATAAAGCAAAATGGTTCTGAAAACAATGCGTTGATAAGTTTTTTTAAAGACCTTAGTAATGAAGATGTATTTAAAGAGTTTAGAGACTTACCTTTTAATCTGATTTTATCAAATAGACGAAGGGAACTTATGTTACAAAGTTATTTAGGGAAGAATAATAATGTTAGAGAGCATGGGAGAAAGGTTATGAACGCTTTTGCATTAGAAATAAAAGAACAAGAGCAGGAAATCAGTAAATCGGAGAAACTGAGGTTGAAAAAGGAAATGAATCTTAGGAAACTTTTAGAGAGACAGAATGGGATAAGAATGATTATTGAAGAGAAAAAAACTAATAAAGGGACTTTTATTGGAAATGTGTCTAGACCACAGACAGCTTCGAGAAAACCTATGACAAGGAAAGAAATACTAATGCTTTAATGTAAGTAGTTTTTTAAGGTAGAAATTTTATGTTTTTATTGGGTATTTTTTTTAAGAGAGGGTGTAATTTTAGGTGTTAGACTGAATTATTGGGTAATTTTTTTTTATTAAGACTGGGTGTTAGGGTGTTAAGCATATAAATGTAAAGATAGTTTATATAAATGCATGATAATATTAAATATAAAACTGAAAGGATTTACATATTCAAGCACTCTTTTAAAAAAAAAAATTATATCTTTTATGTATATTCAAATATGTTTATAACACAATCCTGCAACAACAAGAATAATTCGCAAAATACTTTCATCCAACCAACTTCAATCATTATAATCTAAACTCAAATTATAAATAAACTTTTATATTCAATTTATGATTAATAGCCCGATGGTCACTATACAAAACTTAATCTATCAGCGCTTCTAGGGCTTTTCTTTTTGTTAATAGGACATAAATATATTCCTTTATTAAAATTATTCCTTGTAAACCTTAAATTCCCCATACTCCTTGTAATATTATTACCTTTCGGTAAATCGCATCCTAATAATGATGTATTATCACTTGATATTTTTAATGTATTTGCATTATTTTTTGGTTTCCTTCTTGGTATATGAAGACTAGTTAAATTATTTCTTGGTTTTATTAAAGATATTTTTTCAGATGGCGGCTCATTAAAGGTGCTTATACAAATTTTTGGAGTGGTGTTAGATTTTAAAGCGATATTTGTTAGGAAAATAGTCGCAATACAAAGCATTTTGATTTTAAGTTTGTCTTGGTGTAAACGGATTTCTTCTAAGTGTGTCATTGGGATACGATTGTTACAGTAGTTTATCCAAGGGTGATTAAGTGCTAATGCTGCGCTATATCTTTCTATTGGATTACTTTTCACACATCTAAAAAAAAGATCTTTAGCCATATCCGACACATTATTCGTAAAATTCCATCTAATATTATTCATTTTGTCTTTAAATTTATCCAAATTATCTCCACTCACATATATAGGATGTGTATTTGTAAGTAAATAATACATAATCATTCCACAACTCCAAATATCAGCAGTTTCGCTATACTTTTTGCAATTGATTTGTTCAGGGGCCATATAAATAATTGTCCCAACTTGTGTGTCAAGTTGTTCCCCAAGTTCAAACTCAGTACTTAGCCCAAAGTCAGCAATTTTTAAAGAGCCTAAATCCTTGTTAGCAAAAATTAAATTTTCTGGTTTTAAGTCTCTATGAATAATATGTGATTTATGCATATAATAAACCGCTTTAAAAATTGTTTGCATTATGATTGATGACTCTTCTTCAGTTAAAGACCTTTTTCTTATAAGTTCAGCAAGAGATTTTTCCTTTAGGCATTCCATTTCTATAGCTAGAAAAGATCCAGTACTATAAACCCCATATAATTTTACTATATTTGGATGATTAAGTTTTTGAAGAATATGCGATTCTTGTTCAGCAAAATATAGCTGCTTTGTTGTCAGTTTATATTTTCTCATGATTTTAACAGCTACAAGTTTTTTAGTAGAGATATTTATGCATTCATACACCTTACTGAAAGCGCCTCTACCAAGTTGAGACAAAATCGCGAATTGGTTTCCAAGTTCTTGAATAAACTTATCTTTCATTAAGCTTATTATTAACCATTAGCCTTTGAAAAGGAAAATTTTAAGTTTATCAATATAAAAATTTACCTTTTTTAAAGGAAGAAAGGGATAGTTTTTTTTATGAGGTTAGGTAGTTTTTATCAATCACAAGCCTATATTTTTTTATTTATTTGATAATTTTTATTCTTACAAAAATGATGGAAAATTTAAGAATCGTGTATTGGTTCTAGGATTGGGTAACATTATTTTTTAGAATAATGAAGGAAAATTGATAATAAATTTGTGGTTTTGTTCTTATAAAGACTATTTTTTTATTGTATTAAGTTTATAGAGTTTTTACATATTAATTTTCTTATTTTGTTGATGTTGTATAATATTTTTTTTTAAGATAGAGATTAAGGTTTAGAAGAAAAATGTGTAATAGCGGGTGTTTAAAAACTTTAGGATTAGAATTAAGTTACGATTTAATTAGGATTTGCACATGATTTTATATATATTATTTATCATAAAAGGAAAAAACTACCTCACAAAATTGTAAAAATGCCAATAATTCTTCCAAAAAATAATTTCCCATAAAATCATCAAACCATCTAATTGTGGTCTATATAATATGGAAGACCCAGAAGTGATTGAAGCAAGAAAAAAACTCGCGGCGAAATTCGGCGACAATCTACGTATTGGTGGTAAAGGCTCTATGCGCAAAAAGAACAAAGTTCCTCATAAAGCAAATCAAGTTGATGACAAGAAAGTAAAATCTGCAATCAAAAAATTAGGTGTCCAACCATTGCCAGGTATAGACGAAGTCAACTTTTTCCAAGATGACAACACTGTTCTTCATTTCGAAAATCCACAAATTGAAGGAAACATCAGAGACAACTTCTTTGTGATTAATGGCAAAAGTGAAGTTAAAAGCTTAAGAGATCTTATGCCAGGGATTATTCCTCAGTTAGGAGATAAAAAGATTGAGTTTTTGAAAGAATTTTTGACTGCTGGTAAGCCTGCACAAGCTGATGATGAAGTCCCAGATTTAGTTGGAACACAGAATTTCGAAGATATTGCAGCGCAAGATTAGATTAGATAAAATAATATGCGGATAGTTTTGATGTTAGAGATTTATATGAGATTTAGGTTTTTTGAAAGCTTGGAAATTAAAGGGTTTAGGATTTTTTTGGATGGGAATAGCGATTTTTATGTTAGGCAAGGATTTGGTTTGATATTTTTGGTTGTAAGGAATAATGGAGTTAATATTAAAAGTTATTTCTAATGAATTTTGAACTGGGAAATGCTCATATCGATACCCTATCCCGGCAACAGCTTGGCCACAGCNATTTTGAACTGGGAAATGCTCATATCGATACCCTATCCCGGCAACAGCTTGGCCACAGCAATAATTTGTATCCTAAAATTTTTCCTAAGACCCATCGTAAAACAATCAGTTCTCCAGGTGAAAGTCCATATAAAGACTCAATCCCAACTGAAGTTAAAGCGAATTCTCCAATTAACTACCCTTTAAAGTTCAATTCCCTACATCAAAAATACCAAGAAACCTCAATAGACTCAGTATCCCTAGAAAAAGATCAATCTGACAATATTCCTATGGGTAAAAAATACCTAAACAACATCAATAGACTGAACCAAGAAATACAAATCATGAGTAATCAGCTAAAGCTCGCAAATGAAACAATATCAATTCTAACCTCCAGACTATGTGAAACAAACCACAAACATGCAATCCAAATACAAGAACTCCATGAAAGACACGAACAAAAAATCACTAAAATGAAAAACGACCTAGAAATGCTCTTTGCCCAAAAATCAAACAAGTCCTCATCAAGTAGTTTACAAAAAATCATCATGGAAAAAAACTTTGAATTTGAAGAACAACAGAAAAGGTTTAATGAAAAACTACAAATCATTACCGAAATGTATGAAAAACAATTAAAACACCGAGACATAGAAAATTCAAATAAAATGCGAGCTTTGAAAAAACAGTTTTTAGAAGTGGTTCAAGAACTTCAAGAAAAATTTTTCACAGAAATTGAAAGTTTGCAAAAAAACCATAGAATTGATGTTGAACAAGTTAAAGAAGTATTAAAAGCTATTAATAATAAAGAAAATCCTTCAGAAAGCGAGATTAGTACAGCAATTGAGATTGATAATGAGAAAAATAAACATCATGATAGTTTGAGCGACTTACAGATTATAGAAGAACTGAGCTTTCAGCAAAATATGGTCATAAGACCTTTAGAAGAATCGCTTGGGTCTAATTCAGAATTTGATGCATCGTTAAGACAATTAATAGGCCAAATAGACTTTGAAAATGAAGTTTCTCTTAATGATATGTGAATTATAGGATAAAATTCGTTAATAATTCAATATAATTAATACTTAAAATCGATTTTTATTGTTTTTTATGGTATTAATGATGATGATGGATTGTAAAATTATGGATAAAGAATGAATATTAAATTCAAAGTGGATTTATTATATGCTTGTTATAAATAATGCTCATAATTCCGTTCGTGTATAATAAATCCTCATTGCTTACACCTTGTTTGCAGTTTTCTACTAGTTCTGTGAGTAGGTAATGGTAATAAAGTTCCCAGCTTCCTTTAAATTTTTTTTTTTGTAATTTCATATGCCCAAAAAACCACGCCCAAGCTATAAAATATTTAGAAAAGGTATTTGAGGAGAAAAGACTTGCTTTATACGCTTTACTATAGCTCAGGTAAGGACTTTTTTTCCCAGGAGTTCCTTGTGCACTCAAAAATTTATACCAAAAATCTTCATCATCCAAATACGTGTTGATATCAAAATAATTTATCTTCATAAACTCACGAAACCCTCTAAACCAAAATTTATCCATAATCTCTGTTTTAATCGGATTATAAGGCCTAATTCTCTTCCTCCCACGCTTTCCCATAACTTTTACCTCCTCCTTCCTATTGCTTTCTTCCACACCTTGATAGTTTTTTCCAATAGGAATCTGATAATTATTCATATCCTCACAACAAAATCTAGTCCAATCTTCATTTCCTACAAAATTTCCATCTTCTAATCTGCTGATTTTCTTCTCCATTTGTACTAAAAAAATTAGTAATGCAATATCTAATTAAATATGGAAGAAGTCACAGACCAAATTGACCGGCTGAACTTTGCCCTACAACAAATGATGGAAGGGATTCCAGATACATCAATTGAACGCCAAGCTCGAATGTCATTAATAACAACAAATTGGCTAGATAAAGATTCAGATGATTCAAGTTTAGATATCCCAGACGAGTTTGAGAAAAAAGTTGAAATGCTAGCTTTACAGTTTGATAGAACAGCTATGGTAGTTGAAGATTTTTTGAGTGATAAATATAGATCTGTGAAAAAAGTTGTTTATAGTAAAAGTGAACTTCTTCAACTTGTACAGAATATTAAAGGGGTGTTGAATGGGAAAAAATGTATCTTGCAAATTGGAGGTGAGAGTTTTGAAGCGATGTTGAGTAGTGCAGAAGTGCCATATGATTTTAGAGAGACAACTTTTATAGAGAATAGTATTATGGATTGTGGTCATGATATAATGAAGATTAGAAGAGAAATTGCCCTTGATGTAGAAATTAAGCTTCAAGCGAAGAAAAACAGGGTAATCGAACAAGCAAAAGCTAACTTGGAATCTCAACTAGAAGAACTTGATAAGTTAAAACAAAGCTATTTAGACAAACTTAAAAGCTTAGTCGTTTTCAACCAGGAATTGGAAAAGCGGGAAAAACACCTAGCAGCAATTGAAGGACTATCAAGGAAATACATTGAAGATGAAGATATGCCTGAAGACCCACAAGAAAGATTAAAAATCCTAGAAGGGTTATTAGAAAAAGCTCAAGGGGAAGAAGAAATCTCTAAAATTTCCCAACAAATTGACCAACTCAAAAGCAAAATTTCCATATTACGAGCTGAAAAAGTGATCTCAGAATCCAAACTAACCACAAACATGTTTTCCAAAATCGTCAAAGCTATGGAAAAAGAAGTCTCCAATGACGAAAAACAACGTAAAAAACTCTTAGAAAAACATATGAAAAAACAAAACACCGAACCTTTTGAATCAGAAAAGGTAAACCAATTAAGTTTAAAAAAACTTGAGGAAAATTTCAGAGTTTATATGGAAAGAGCACGTAATAGGATTAAAAAGAAGGAAGCTGAGATATTAGAAAAGGAAAGAAATATTGAAGAGAATTGGATGAGAGTTACAGGGTGTAAGGAGCTTATAGAGTTAATGAGAAGTAATATAGAGAAGTTGAATATTCTTAAAGAAGAGAATGAAAAAGAACGTGAATTACTTGAAAGGGAAAAACTTGATATTGTTAATATGAATGAGAAAATCTCCAAAGTCTGGGCTGGGATTGAAAGCTATAAGAAATATAGAAAAGAAGAGGATGAGGAGAGTATAAAAGACCAAATAAACAACTTAGGCATAAACCAGAAAAATTTAGGCTTTAATTAGTAAAAAATTCTCCAGTGATTTTTTTACTTTTTTTGCACAAAAGTAAATATATGCTATGATGTATAATGAATTTATATTTAAGACAAGTGGATATTGAGATCCCAGAAATATAACGACTGATATGCAAAAAAATGTCTTAAAATCACTTTTTCTCTGTCGTAAAAATTGTTATTCCTTACATAATTATATATTTTAATTGCAATAAAGCCTTAAAACCCGCTAATTTATATAACTAAAATATTATTACATAATATTTCATAGCCTAAACCAGAAAAAAAATTTCTAAATCACATAAGTTTATTATTCCAGGTTTATCATTTCTTTAACTTATCAGCTAATTAGTTAATTTTCAAATCAATATCCTCAATAGATTCTAATAAATATGAAAACACTTTCTATCCTCCTTTCAACAGTTATCTACATAGTTATCTCAGATAACTTTATAGGTTTACTTACTTCTGAGTATACAAGTGATATCTTCAAACAGCAAATCGAAGCTAATCTTCAAGGTATTCTCCTATCATCTAAATCCACTTTGTCCATCTATTGGGTAGAAGTCAACCTTTCTAACATGAACAATAACTGGATTATCCCTAAATCCTTCTTAGACAATAACATCAAAATAATCCTTGATGTCTCTTTATATCCATCATATTCCCAATATTTAGCATCACAAACATCTATTGATAATTTCCTTCATATAGTATTAGAAAGACCAATAAACTCATTAATTGGTGAAGTCCCAAGTCCTAATACAATATATGCATATCAAAATTATATACCTGAAGCTAAAGCATTATATGATCTTATTATGAATTTTAATTGGGAAAATTTAGCTTTGATTTATGACCAGCAGCTTAATAATCTACAAATGGCCAAAGAGTTTAAAAAGCTTGTTGAAAATACTATTAAGTTAAAAGATGAGCTTATTTTAGATAATGATGATGTTTTTAGCTATACAACTTTATCTCATAGATTAGAAAGTACGACTAGAGATAGTGGGGCAAGGATTATTGTTGTTATGGTAAATCCAGTACTTGCAGGGATGTTATTAAGAGCTGCTGATGAGAGTGTAATGGGAGGTGCGGGTTATGCATGGATATTTTCTAGTGGGTCTATGTTGAATATAGGAGAAATTGCTAAAAACTCTCATGCTGATATTCCACCTGAGAAATATGGGATACTTAAAACAGGAGCTATTGGACTTATGACCCCAGATCAGGTTTATTTAGATTCTGAACCATTAGGGACTTTACAAGCTTTGATAACAATATCGAACCAGGCTTTATTATCTGTAACAGAACCAAATAGTTTGACCCTTTATGACTATTTTCTTAGTAATTATGAATTCCCATCTTTACCTTATCAGCTACATTTTGATGAAACAGGAATTAAAAAAGTTGACTACTTTTTATATAACCTCAAGAATTTTTATGCTAATAAAGTAGGGAAGTGGGATTCTAAGAAAAATATATTTGTTTTAGATCAGGAAAATATAATCACTTGGCCTGGTTTAAGTACTGATGTACCTGATGATAAGGTACCGATTATGAAAATATGCCTTTTATACCCACAAACTGATGCTCAAGGGAAAATAGACCCAGAAGGTGAACTTGTTAAAAAAGGGTTTATGTTAGCTATAAATCAAATCAATACTCAGAAACTCCTTGGGGATTATAGAGTTGATGTTACTTATAAAGACACATTATTATCAAATTCTCTTGCTTCTGTTACTATAAAGTCTTTAGCTAGTTTTAACATTTTAGCTTATGTAGGACCATATGGGTCTGATCTAGCTAAATCTTATGCTCGAGCATTATCAGCTTATGAAGACCCAAAACCCCTTATATCATATCAAGCATCAGAAAGTTTATTAAGTGATTCAACTATCTATTCAAGATTTCTAAGAACTGTTCAACCTGATGGTTTACAAGCAGTAGCTGTAGCAATGCAAATAAATGTGCAGAATTGGAAACGTATTGGGGTTATATACTCAGATGATACAACAGGTCAAGGTATCTACACAAGTTTCCAAAGTAATGTTAAAACCCTTGACATTATAATCGAAAATCCTGAAACTTTCCGAAGTATTTTTATTAATACCAACGAAGACGGTAGTCTGAGTTCAAGTACCAAATCCAGAATAGATGATGTTTTAAGTGAAATAGTTAAAAAACAACTTAAAATTATAGTCTATCTTGGTAACTCAACAATATCAGCTGAAATTGCAAAACAAGCACATAAAAAAGAACTTTATGGAAATGATTATTCTTGGATAGGGTCTATGTGGTTAGATTCAACCTTACAGAAAACTATAGAACAATATTATAAAAATGATGAAGAAAATATATATAAAGTATTAAATGGGGCATTTGGTTTAGCATATAGATCACCGCAAGGCGATGAAGGGAAAATTTTTGAGTCTAATTTCAAAGAGGCATATTCAGAAAGTTATTCAATATTTTCATTACTTGCTTATGATACAGCTTATCTTTTAGCTAATACTATATCTGGGATGATTAGTAAAGGTGAAGATTTTACTAGTGGTAAAGAACTTATGGATTCATTAAGAGCTGCTGATTTTGTTGGGGCTAGTGGAAAAATCAAGTTTTCTGAAGGGACAAATGATAGAAGTGCATATGGGTATGCAATAGGAAATATGCAAAATAAAAAATTTATTAATATTCAAGTTTATGATCCACTTGACCCGAATATGTTTACTAATGTATCTAATACATCAATAATTTGGGGAGGAGAAGCTAGTAAAAGCCCTAGTGATAGTTGGTCTGTTAATTATGATTGTCCTTTTGCTCAGCATATGTCAAGAGTATCTGGCCAAGGAGTTGCTATTGTTATTAGTATAGGAGCTTTTTTGGTTATTATTACACTTGGGTTAAGTTATTATTCATATAAGAAATGGAGACAGGTTGAGATGATGGAGATTAGAGAACCAGTTGTTAGGAATTGGAAAGATACGATGGCTGAAGTACAGATTGGTGTTGAGTTTTTCCAATTTATTGCTATTGCCCCAACTTTTACATCATTAAAAATAGTCATAGAAGCAGCATCAAACATATTTATGTTAGACATAATGAAAGTAGCTCAAAGTAGTAAAGCTGATTATTGGGTTTTATTATCAGCAGTATGTGCTTTATGTTATGCATGGTTCATATTAGTAATTCTGATTATGACAAATGCAGAGACTTGGCTACAAAAACTCCCAATGTGTCAAAGACTTTTATCTATGATGAACACATTATTCCTTCCTTTTTACGGTAATACCATGTTTTTACCATCACTAGCTTTATTACTCGATGTTTTTGTATGTGATCATACTGCTCAAGGACGTGAATACGTTTGGAGAGATTGTTATATGCAATGCTGGGGAGATAAACATTCACCATACATCGCAATGTCAGCAATTGCTATTATAACTTATGAACCTGTTGCTGCATTTAGTAGACCACTTTGGCAACAAGCTAAAACAGGTTTGAATATAAAAATCAAACCTTTTTTCCTTTTACTTAAAACCTGTATGCAAATACTTCTTATTGCAGTAGGAAAATCTTTACAAGGTATTTCTCCTTTAGCACATGGGATTGTATTTTCTATACTTTTTACATCATTTACTATATTTACATACAAGCTCAGACCATTTAACTATGGAAGATGTAATTTATGGGAATTTTCATCTCTTGTCGCTGTGAGTTATATGTCAATTCTAGCAACTTTATCCTATTCTGGGAATTCTTCACATATTGGTTGGTTTGTTGCCCTTATTGTTGGATGGGCACTTCTTGGGGCTGGGACTATATTTTTCCAAAGAAAGTACTTTCCTAATTTACTAGTAGCTCCAGCTGAAGCTAAATCTAAAAGAAAAGTTTATAATATGCTAGAAGCTCAAGATGTTAGTCAAAATGAAGATTTAAGTAAACAAGAAATACCTAGTCAAAGCTTAAATCAAGATAGTAACAACAAGCAAAATTTAGTTTTAGAAATACGAAGCAAAAGCAACCCTGTAAGCGAAGAACATCCAAAATCATCTGAAAGCGATTCTGATGATGAAGTTGACGAAGGCGCTATACCAATATAAAGCTATTCTAATTAGTTTTAGAATTATTCGAAAATAATCCTCTACCGAAATATTTAGCAATAGTCCCAAACCTGTCGTCGTTAGCTGAAAGTTCTTTGAAAAATGTTCCATGATTCATGCTTTGTTTTTGGTATTCTGATTTTCTTTCTGAAGCCCTTGATGCTTGTTCGGTACAATGTTGGCATTCATGAGCATTATCAGTAAGACAACTAACATGATAGCTATGAAGGCACATAAAATGTACGCTTGGTAGGTTGAGCTTTAAGTCACAACCAGCACATTTATTAAATTGGAATTTCCTAGCTTGGGTTTTCAGTTCGTAAATTTCTTCTTTTTTCTGTTTGATGTTTTGGGAGTTTCTAATATATTCATCCTGGTCGTTCTTCATAGCTTGCTGATGTTTGGAAAGCTGTTTTTTCAGGTAGTTTTTCACCGTGCCAAAGGTAATATTTCTGCTTTTGGATAGGATTTTAAGGACAATTAATGGGGTGAGGAAATCTTTTTGTTCGATTTCTTGAAGAATTTTTTCGATATACTGCATACATTTAGTATCGTCTTTTGTGCAAAAATAAGTTAGAGCTTGTACCCATAAATCATTATCTTCTTTTCCATATTTATCGCAGGTGTTCCATATATTCCCATGATCATTTGTTTTTATATAATGGAACATTAATTCTTGTTTGCTATCCATAAGATGAGAAATTGACACAACACCATCTGAATAATCATACATTTTAAACAACATAAGTACATGATGTTTATCATACTTATTATTCGCTTGTTCTAAAAGGTCTTTGATTTTTTTCTCATAATAATTCAAATCCCTTCCTGAACTTTTAGGTAAAGTCATTAACCTTGAACTATCACTTTCTTTTAAAGGTTTTCTTTGTTGCAAATACAACTCAAAAAGTTTATGATAAACAATATTCTCGATATCAGGAGTTCCTTTGATAATATCAGAAAGTAAATCATCAAGTATATCAGGATGATTAACAAGTCCAGACATAACTGATTCTAATACTTGATAATAAGTTACTGTTATAGGTTTTTTTTTCATATCTTCCAAGGCGAAATCATCATCGTCTTGATCTTTTTGAGGCTTTTCATCTTTTTCAGTCTCAGGCAAGTATGTACTAAGGCCGACTTTTAAGTTTAAAGACTTAACGGTTTTAAAAACAAGTTCACGGGTTTTAACAGGTTCATTTTTCATTAAAATCTGCCCGAATTCTTTGAAAATCTTAGCAAAACCTGATATAGACATGCTAGTTTCTATATAATAAATAGCTTCGAGGTACTTTTTTTCTTCTTCAATGCGGATTTTCACATACAAAGTGTGCATTTTATGCTTAGATGCCAAAGATAAAGCCAAATCATAACAATGAACACTACAACAAACATCAATAGCGGTCTTAGGATCAAAAAGCTCATAATCATCATTAGATTGGGCTAAAAACTTAGCTAATTCATCAGTTTTTTTCAAATGCACATAACAATTAAGTAATAAAGCTGTATGTTCATTATTAGCATGATGTCTACTATGTAATGTTTCTAAATAACTTGTTAAATACTCAATTTTAGAAGCATCTAGAAATTGGATTATAACATATGATGCTTCTAAAAATCTTACAGTCTGCTTATAACAGTTTATAGCATTATCGAAATCCCCTTTATTATAATAATGATCACCTTGCATTTTAGAAATTTCAGCTATAAATGACTCTTCATATCCTTCTGATCTAGCCATGTTATATGCGATATCATATGCATTTTTGTTTATGAGAATCTTAAGTTTTTCATTTGTATCTTTTTCTATGAGTTTTTGGATTATGGCTTCTTTTTTGTTGTTTTTAGATAGGATAAATACCCCGTCGTCCTCACAGAGAATATGGTCGATTTGGCTGTAATTGCTTTGGAATGATATTAGTTTATTATCGATATCGTATATAGTCACTTGTTGTTGATTTTTATTCACCGTCACCACCAACACTTGATTATGCACACATTTCAATATCGTCTTTTGACCTTCAATCGACCATGTCTGTCCTTTAAACTCAGGTAAAAACACAGTAATCGCATTAAGTTTCGTCATAGCAACAACTAATCTTTCCTTCTTCTCATCTAAATCAGCACACAAATGCCCGCATCCATCAAACTCTTCAAGCAAATTGTGTGTCTCTCCTTTTTCTTTAAGTAAATAACTTCCAACACTTTCAGCAGTAGTATAAAACAAAAACGTAGAATTCCCTTTGATAAAAAAGAATAAGTTCGTAATTGCCGCTTTTTTCTCATTACTTATGAACTTTTTGTTTATTGCTTTAGAATTTTGTATTATATTCCCTGTTATATAATAAATTTGTCCTGTTGATAATCCTAAGGCCATACGTGACATATCATCTGTCATGGCAAAACATATAACATTCATAGCTGTTGTGTCTGGAAGAAGAATATTAGCGATTTCTCTCATTGATATTGGGTCTGAGATATCCCAAATTTTAACTAAACCTTTACGATTATAATCAGCTTCATCTAAACCAATTGTGATAAGAATTGGATGCTTTCTTGATTTAGCCATGTAGTAAAGGTTGATAGCATGAGCTTGAGAACTGAATTTTACTTGATCACCAAGACATACTAAGACTTTACCGTTTGGGATACCCCGGTACATTAGCCCGAGATAGTTCTCGACAAATTTCGTCTCTGCGATGTCGGAATTAGAACTACTTTGCTTGTCAGGGTCTTCGCTTACGGATTTTGCAGGACCTGATGGGACTACTGACTGTGGGTCGAAGAACTTGGTGAATTTTTTCCACTGAGTTTGAGACATTTATTATGAGATTTTTGATGAGATTTTTTGATGAGATTTTTTGATGAGATTTTTTTATAAGGATTTATTTTTGGAAGGATTTTTAGAGAAAAGTTGGTGTTTGATTGAAGGAAGTTGAATTGGGTGGTAGAAGAATAGGAGTATAATGATAGGAAGAAAGGTAGAATTAAAGATAGAGAGGAATTTGGAGGATTTAGGTTGATTGGTAGGTTGATATAGGTTTTTGATGAGAGGATTATGTTTGTTAAGTTTTGATGAGAAGATTGTGATTCAATAGGTTTTTGATGGAATGGTGTTAACTGAATTAATGTTTGATGGAAAATGGAGTTATGGTGGCTGGTTGTGATTTTAAACATAGAAGTGGTGAAGATTAGTATTTATTGAGGATAAGTTTCTTTTTATTTTTGAGATTTTTGTGATTAGATGGTTTTGTATGATTAAATATATTTTTAAGTTTAAATGAGTATTTGTAAGGGCTTAAAACTTTTTTGTATGATCAAGACAAATAATTTAATTAGTTTATTATAGTTAGATATAATTGCAATCTGTAATACCTTAATAATTAGAATAAACTAGAGATTTAAAGAAATTTTATATAATCTGAAAACTTAGAAAATATCATCATCGATAACTTTTAATTATCAAGGATTATACATTAAGTTATATAGATAAAGTTCTATTAAATATTAAATTTATTCTAAGTCTTTGATTATAAAACCTATAGAGTTAGGCAAAATATTATTTTAATATCCTTCAGATGGAAAAATATTATAAAATCCTAGTTTTTTTAAACAATGTCTTTATTGTAGCACCACTTGGATAAAATCATAAGTTTTGCTTAATATTATATTAATATCATAAGCTAATCTTTATTTCCAAGTTTTAGGAATATATTTAGTTTATAATACTTTTTAAAGAAAAAATGGTTTATTTCAAAATTACTTACAATTTGCCAGTAATCATTGTGTAAGTTTTCTAAAGTTATTAAGTAAGTTTAGTAAATAATGCTTACAGAGGAAATCAAAAAGCATCAGGCATGGTACTTAGCTTTACATATTGTCCTTGGAACTTTTATGTTTAGCTATAGTTTAGGAGTTTTAAACACTTGTGCTGATAATGTCGAAGGAACTCTTCATTGGGGTAATCTTCGGAATTTATACATTGCGATTTTTAGTACATGTGTTCCTACAGGAGCATTATTAGGATCACCCCTTGCAGGCTACCTTTGTGATAAATTTGGCCGAAGAGGAACTTTAATGTATAGCGACTTAATCATGATATTAGGTTCTGGATTGTCAGTCTTACCCTTCAACATCTCCTTTGGTATTGGAAGAGTTATATGCGGTATATCATCAGGTATATTCTTAGCCACATCCCCCATGTTTCTAAATGAAATAACCCCAGATGCCCTAACAAGTCAACTAGGCCCATTGGTATCAATATCAATAAATTCAGGTTTCTGTGTATCTTACTTTTTTGGTCTAATACTCCCAACAAGCAATTATCATACAGATAATATGAACTATTTATGGATGTTTTTATTTTTATTCCCAGCTTCAGTATCATTATATCAATATTTTTATTTTCTATTATATATGAAATATGATAGCCCGAAATGGTATATTGACCATGGACTAAAAAGTAGAGCAGAAGAAGCACTTCTTTCAATATACACAGAAGTTGGTCTTGAAAAAGGTATAACAAGATTTGAAGAAAGAGAATCAGAAATGTCAGTAAGCAAAGATGATGTTAAAAGGCCAAAAATTACAAGTTTTAAAGATATTGTAATGAAAAAAAAATATAGAAAAATGGTTAGGATTGGGTTTATGCTTGGGATTATCCAGCAGATTTCAGGAATCAATGCATGCTTGTTTTTTTCTACTGAGATTTTTAAACATATTGGAGGAACAATTTTTGTATCAAGGATTTATACTTGTGTAATGGGGATTGCACTGTTATTTGGTGCTGTTATGGCTATACCTTTGTTGAAAATGTTTGATAGGAAAACTTTGATTATTTCAGGGGAGATTTTTCTAATGATAATTTGTGGGGTTTTAGGAGTGTTTTCTGATATGATCCCTAATTCGATAGTAGCACTTATATCAATAAATGTGTATATGTTATTTTTTGCTTATTCTTTAGGAGCTGCATTGTGGACTTATATAGGAGAAGTATGCTCAGGTAAGGCAATTAGCATAGCAGCATTCACAAATATGTTTTCTACTTGCATAATAGCTGTTGTATTTCCATTTGCTTTAGAAGCTTTAGGGATATCTTATGCATTTTTTTTCTTTAGTTTCTGTATGGTCATATCTTCAATTTATTGCTATATCGACTTGGTACCTACAAAAGACAAAACCAAACCTGAGATTAAATATTCAATTTATAATAGATAATCAATATTTCATAATTTATTTTATCTATGCAAAAAAAATCTCATATTTTGGCTTGTACATTATCATCTTGACTGAAGATAGTATTTAATAAAAGGAAAACTCTAATTAAAGCTCATCTATTTTAATAAAAACATAATAAGAAGTTTAAAATAATAGATTTTAGGCTTAGGATAATGTTAAAATCCTAATATCATAATTTTATTAAATATTATATGAAAGCCTCTCATATATTCCCAACAATATTAAATAATGAAAAAAGAAACCCAGCTTATCGAATCTCTAATAAACGAAGATGGAAATTTCTGTACCATATCCTCAAACACACCTCTTAATGATATTAGTAGCTGGAGTATCGACGACCCTTCTCCTGATTTTCAGTCAAAACCTCTGGAAAGGAAAAAAACATTATCTTTACCTCCTTTCATAATAAGAAAAGGTTCAAGAGTCTCAGCTGAAGTTCTTCCAAAAGTTGATTTGATTCCTAAAAAAGAATTTACTATACAAAAAGTTGATTCAATACTTGGGTATATACAAAACAATACAAATACAGTTTTAAATATAAAAAATAAACTTGATGAAAATAAGAATAAACAAGATTTTATTGGAAGGTTTAATGAAGTTAATAAGATTTTCCCTATAAAAGGATTAGGGAATAAAACAAAACTAAAACCTTTGAGAAAAAGTGTTAATGTAACAGACGAGATTTGGAATGAAGGTAAAAGTGGTGATAATAGGGTTGTATGGGATTATCCTAAAGTTAATTTGAATATTGGGGTATTGAGAAAAAATACAAAAAAACTTAGAAGGAAATATAATAATGGATATATTGATAAGATTTTTGTAGATAGTGGGAGTATTAGAGCTGGGGGTATCCAATTTGATAGGATAAGGAATGAGGAGTTTGTAACTGAAAACACTTCTAAATCTCAAGAGAACGTCCAAGATTTTTTCAAAAATATTTTCATGCCAACGCTTAGGTCAAGATCTAATTTAGCTGAAAAATTCATAGAAAAAATATCTGCAAGAAATAAATATTTTCTTAGTCCAATTATGAGAAGAGATATATAAATTTAAATAAAATGTATTAAATTGAAGAATGTTATGATGGTTAAAAAGAATAAAATGATTAAAACCCAACAGTATCACCAAGACCCAGACGATTTAAAATATTTTCATACCAAATCTATCACAAAAAAATATCCACCTAACAACTAAAAAAACTCATTAAAAAATTCTATCATCTTCAACCCATCAAATAAAAAAATGCAAAATTTCAGCTAATTTAAATTATCCTGTGTCCCAAGTCATAGTTTCTAACACCCTATATCATAATCCAAACTCTTCTGTACATTATTAAGATTATCCAAACCATTATCCCAAGGTCCAGGAGTATCATTCTTAGCCATCTCCCCACTGCTTTTATTAACCGAATAAGCTCTTCTACTAAAAGAAATCGGGTTTTTTCCAACCCTAACAAAGCTTTTATTACTAGCAGGTCTTAAATTCTTATTTTCCACACTTTTCCCACTACTGAAATTCATTTTTATCCCTTTTAACTCAATAATCGACCCATTATCTTTTCTTGTTCTCCTCACTTCATTAGTTTTTAATCTAAAATGCGGTTTTTCTTTAAACAAATCTTCTTCTAACAGTAACAAATCATCAAAACTTAATATCGAAAATTGCTTTGTATGAGTTGAATTTGGGGTTTTTAAAGCCCTCGATTTGCTCGGTAAAGCTGAAGAACTAGGAAAATACACTGGGGCTATAATTTTGTTTGAGATTTGTTGGGATTTTAAAACTGAGCCAACTTTTAATATATGAATTGGCTTATGGGTCTTCCTTTTAACTGGTATTGACGTATGTAATCTGTTCCAAAAATCTAGTTTCCTAGTTCGACGCCCTGTATGATTTGAATTAGGTCTAGGTAGAATATGAAGATACATTATAAAGTTATAAGATTATAATATTGTCAAATATAAAGAAAAATTTAGTTTTATGATTATTTGAAGTATTTTTTCATAAGGTTTTATGTGTATTTGCTTGGGCTTAGACTTGCAAATTTCGACATTTTTGTTAGAGTTCTTCGTGATTCAGTTTCTTTGCTAGTGTTACGAATACTTTTATTGTTCCGTTTATATTTTATGTTATAAACATCTTGAAGAATATGCTTGTTTTTCCTTGTTTCATATGGGGTTTTTTTTTTACGCCTTTCGTTTATTGGGGTTAGACGGGATCTAGAGCGGGATTTGTCGAGATCTTCGGAGTTGTCGAAAATTTTACTTGAGTTTTGCCCATCAACTTCTTGTTTTCCGCTATCGTGTTTGTATGATTTCAGTAGGTTTGAAAAAGAATTGTTGCGGATGTTGAGATTTCTTGTGCTTTTTGAACGAAGAGATATAGCTCTAGGCTCATTGACAAGTGGTTGGATGATTTTCTTTTCGATTGGTTCATTGATACTAAAACTGTCATAAATAAGAATGCCTACATTCATCAAATCTAATGGGTTTTTTGATAATAAACATGACAACCCAGAGACTATTTTTTCAAGTATTTTCCTGTTGTTAGTCTTCCTATCGGATATCTCTGGTTCTGACTCTGATAAACTATTTATTTGATTTATCATTTTATACCATTTCGCAATCGTTAGTTATCTTCTCCTCAGATATAAAGTGTAAAAATTTTATTTTTAATTAAAATATAGAAGGAGTTTTAAGAAATTAAATTTTTATGTGTATGCTGAAGTTATTTGCGGATTTTGTATTTTATGGATGGTTTTTTTGATTTGTTTTAGGATTTTATGGATGGTTTTTTTTATTAATTTTAGGATTTTTACCGATTTGAAGAAGCTTTTTTAATTGGCTTTTATATGGGAAATTAAAATCAGGCTGAGCTATTAGGAAAAAGAGTTAAAGGATACGTTGAGTTTTTTGATGACTTTTAGTTATTTGGACTAAGAAAATTTGGTTAAGGAATTTTTTTTTGTAGGTTGAGAATTTGTTATTTTATTATTATAATGCTTGTATTTTTTATTAGAAAACTTAAAGGGCAATTGGCTTGAGTCTTTTATGTTAGGATTTTTTATCACTGATTGTGACTATTAGTTTTATTGAAAAACCTTATATTTGTTCTTTTGAGGTTTTGAATTTGGGTGTTAAATTATGATTCTGAAGAAATAGGAAGTAAATTTTTGGGATTAGTTCTTGGTTGTCTTAAATTATTTTTTGATAGTTTTTTAGAGTAATTTTATCTCTTCTATTATTTCTTGTTATCGGTTTACAGTGTTTTATTTTTTTTTTTCGATTGCGGAGTTGGGATATTCGATATTTTTTCACTTTTTTTGCATATTTATTTGCTTGAATTAAATTTTTTTTTTGCAGATTTGAAATTTTGGCTGGGTAAAATAGACTTTAAAAAGGTAATTATAATGAAATAGATTAGTGTATTTTTAAATATATTTTGTTAGATATTGGGTAATAAATTTGTGAGAATTCCTTATATATAATATCATTTTTCATTTAGTTTTCTTACAAACTTTTAAAATTATAAATCTTTCAATGGCACTATTCTATAATAACCCAATTTTTTTTCACTTATTAAACTAACTTGTTATTATATAATAAATTTCACCTATCATCAACCTTAAATCTTAAAAAATATTATAAAAATAACCCTCCTATAAAATTTTCCATAATCTCTGCAGTTTTATCCAATAAAATCAATCATATAATCACACTCAAAAAATCTATAACCTTTTAATACATTCACATATCTTTACTCTTAACCTAACCCTTCAACAATAATAATCTATATAATATAATATTCTAAAATACTACATCCATCTTAAAAAACCTAAACTAATCAAAAAACCAAAAATCTAATCAAAAACCCATCCCAAACACCCTCATCCCCTATTTAATCAATCCTCAACCGCTAATTCTCTCAATAAAAAACTTCTTTTCCTCATATCAATCCTTTTCCACTTCAAAAAAACCCTGCTAATAATGTCAAGGCCATCAAACATCGGAATTCTCGCCCTAGAACTCTACATCCCAAAAACCTACATAAGCCAATCCGACCTTGAACTTTACGACAAAGAATCTAAAGGTAAATACACAATCGGTCTAGGCCAGACAGAAATGTCTTGTATCGGTGATCGGGAAGACATAAACTCAATAAGCGCCACTATCCTTCTCCAGCTTCTAGAAAAGCATAAAATATGCCCAAGTCAAATAGGTCGTTTAGAAATTGGTACCGAAACAATCCAAGACAAGTCAAAATCTATCAAAACCTATCTAATGTCTTATCTTCAAAATTCATACAATATTGAAGGTATAACTTCATATAATGCATGTTATGGAGGGGTACAAGCACTTTTTAACACAATAGCATGGATAGAAAGTTCATCTTGGGATGGTAAATTGGGTGTTGTTATAGCAAGTGATATTGCTGTATATGAAAAAGGTCCAGCAAGGCCAACTGGTGGTGTTGGGGCTATAGGAATTTTAATAGGTCCAAATGCTCCTTTGGTACTTGATAATTTGAGGACTAGTTATATGGAACATGCTTATGATTTTTACAAACCAATTCCAAGTAGTGAATATCCTGTGGTTGATGGGCATTTTAGTGTGAATTGTTATTTAAAAGCTTTGAGTCAATGTTTTGAAGACTTAAAACGTAAGACAGGTGTTATGACTTTAGCTTCTTTAGGTGATTATTGGTGTTTTCATGCTCCTTATCATAAAATGACAGTAAAAGCGTTTTTTCAAATTGCTTCTGATGATCTTAGGTGATTATTATATAGTTCACGTTTACCTCATTTTGATGCTAAAGATAAACAAAGTTGGGGTATTGTTAATGAGTATCTTAGACCTTTGTGGAATGAAAAAGTAATTAAGATTTAGTGTGAAAAAGCGACTAGACTTGGGAAAAGAGTTGGGAATATTTACTGTGGATCGCTGTTTATGTCTTTGAAATCTTTGATGACATTTGAGAATATTGAGGAAGTATTTTAAAATTAGGGAAAAAGTATTGTTATGTTTGCATATGGGTCTGGGCTTGCAGCTTCGATGTTTAGGATTGTGGCTAGAAGAAAAGTACAGATGGATCAAGGGATTTTGATGGATCTTGGAAAAAGGGTTAAATTAAATGTAGAAGAATATACAAGAAGAATGAGTGTTAGGGAGAAGGATTATGAGAGAAAAGGGTTTGTCCCAATAGATCCTATTAGAGAGCTAGCACCTGGTACGGTGTATTTGGACAGAGTTGATGAAAAGTGGCGCAGGTTTTATAAGAGAACTGAAAATACCCCTAAGCTTTAGATAAATTCTAGGTTAGGAAAGATTAATCTATTAAAGTTCAGTTGGAAGCAAGCACGGGAATAACGTGAGCGTAGCTTTAGCGAATCTTGCCCAACAACTAGGTTCTAAATTCTGATCTTTCTTAAAATTCTTCGAACTCGCCATCCATACCAGCCACGCTTTAAATACCGTAGCAATAAACTCACCAATAAAAATACTCCAAATCATACTAGCCATATAGCAATACAAAAATTCTTCAGCAGTACCAACACTAAATGGATCCTTAGCTGAAATAACACAAATGCCAATAACACTAAGTAATATAATCAAAAAGCTTAAAATAATCCCAACAAGTTCTCTACAATGTTTATTCTGATAAGCTTGAGCTCTAAATAAATCTTACTTTTCAGAATGAGGAGCTGAGAATTCAATCATATTCCTAGCAAACAAATATTTACAAACATAATAAGCAGGCCAAGGTAATATAGAGCATATAACCCCAGCTAGCATTTGTGCTTCATAATTACATCCCCATATACATAATCCTGATTGATTATAGTTTTTATCCCATTCCCAATTAAGATAAGCGATATAGATTTGACAGAATAATAATTGTAGATACCAATACACACTGATTAGTATAAGCATTTGCTTTTTACTATATTCTATATGTAGGTTAAACAATAGGCTTATATATTTATGCTCTTTTTTAACGTACATCCAGAATAATCCCCAGTATGACATTTTTAGAGATCCATAAAACCTCCTGACTTCATCAACAATTTTTTGAGCTGAATATTAATTACAGTATTTTCCTCCGGTTAAGGAGTTACAATCAGGGACGATATTCCCAGTTTTAGTTGTTTTTAAAGCACAAAATTCATTTTGGTTAATCCCAAGCGCTTTAAGTCCTGAACTTTTAAGCCTTCGGTGCTCAAGTTTAAGCTTGGTTTTAAGGACTTCAGGGAGTTTTTCAGACTCATCGTATTTTTCTAAAAACAAATCGACTTGGGTTTTTACTTGGTTATTAGACTCTAAATGGCTTGAGTGAAGTTTCAGCTGGGCGATTGTGTTTTCTAAATCCCTGCGTAATGTGTTTTGTCTAGGTTTCGGCTCAGAGACTATAGTTTGCATTGATCTCGGGTCGTTTATAGCTTTTTTCAGATGTTTTTTCGCTCTAGACTCCATTGTCTCATCATCAGAATCCTGACCCATCAAAGTTTCTACAGCATGTGGCCTGGTAGTCCGTGGATGTTCTTCAAAATCTTCATTATGAGTATTTTTATTTTCTTGAACTAATTTGCTAACTAATCCTGAATTTAATATTTTACTTATAGCAGCAGTTGTATCTTTTTTCTCACTTTTACCAGAATCAGTAAGTTGTCTTATAAATTCTTTTTCTAATTGCGCTAATACTGCTTCTACCTTATTCGGATCCCAATATCTAAATGTTTTCTCAGTTTCAACAGATGGTAAACTTAATCCAGGGTTATAATTATCCCAATAATATGCTAAACTCATAGTAACAAAAAGGGTTATAAGACCAGATATCATTAAATATAAAACAACTGTTGCTTCCCAATTATCTGATTTAAATACCAAATTATTATCATCGTTTATAATATACGAGATTTGATCAGCAATTTGGGTTGATGTGAAACTTACTGAAAATTGAGAGAGATGGTTACATGAACATTTTATTGTAAAACTTTCTGGGATGTCGATATATTCAAAGTACCCATAAATATCCCCTATATTGTAAAGACTACAACCTTTTGTTGCCCATGATTTGGAGTCTAAGTCCCAAAAGCTACATTCTGGGGAGATTTTTACTGAAGAACCTTGAAGAGAGCTGGCTTGGGAACGCATTTTATCAAGAGTTATACGGGTTATGTTAAAAGATAAGAGTATAGGTTCTTTTAGGTCGGATAGAGAAAGAATCGACCCTGTGTCTAAATCTTGAAGTTCGACTAAGATGTAACTATCAAGGACTATTGATGAACTTGTAAATGGATTAGTTTGAATATAAGCTGCAAGAAATGATACTGATGAAGTGTTAGTTAAAGATAAACTTTGAGGGATTTTTATACTAACTCCTTCTGATATAGTGAAATTAGTATTTTCTATAGACGACACAAGAGCTTTACTAGTTATAACATCCATATTATCATGGTTCAAAGTTTTTTCAATCTGAGTGATCACAGAGCCTAAAGCTAGAACTTCTTTAGTCAAAACTATCATATCAGGTATCTGACTTACAAACAACGATGAGTTCACAAAACTCGACACATAATCAACAATATTCACCATAGTATAAGCTAAATTCTCAATATCATCATCATGAAAAACATATTGTGGACTTGTTGCTGATATCGTACTATTACTAATCGGGTATATTTTCTGTTTCATCTCAAGTCTCGAGTAATCAATTGACATAAAAATCTGTACAGCCAAAGTCATAATATCATTATTAACAGGTTCTCTTATAAGCATTTCTATACATCCTAATATCCCTGAATATATATACAAAGCATTTATATCAGTATCCCTTGTATACAAATTATCAGCAACAGTTTTTGCTTGTCCTAACATAGTCATTAAAGCTAATTTCTTTGTAAATATAATTTTATTATCAGGATAAGTCCAATTAAACTCAACAGCAAATCCTTGAATCATAGCTATCATGATAAAAACATTACTTTCATCAACACTTGTTTGTAAACTATCATATTCTTCAAGTAACTTTTGAATGTTATGCAAATAACTAACTTCTATAGTTTTTTTAGCTTGAGATCTTGCCCCTAAAGAATCATAACAACTTCCAGTTATAGTTAAAAATCCACCAGGTAAGAATATTGATAGTATTGTTGATGATTGAAGACCAGACATAAGATAAGTTATTGAAGATGTGTTTAATGCTAAATTGAAAGAATATGTTAAAGGAAGGTCGATATCTGTCCATCCTATCATTTGTGCTGTAAAAGTGTCTATTAAAGCTGTACCAGAACTTTTGTCTATATTTAAAGTTCCTGATGTTGGTGCACTATTTGTAGATATTGTTGCGATAGCTGAGGATTTAGTACTAACATCACTATATGTTAAAGAAAATGTATAATCTGAGTTTTGAGACATAGAATTAGCTGCTATGACTAATATCCAAGAACTTAATGGAGTTGAAAAAGTTGGGGTTTTACCTGAACTTGTGCATGACCATTTGTATTGAGAGTTGCTGCTGATTATTGGGTTGCTGACAAAGAGTTGAAGTTCTTTATCGGTATTAACTCTGTATACAGGGGTGTTATCTAGACTAACTGGATTGAAACTTGCTGGGACAACTCTGATGAAAATATCTTTTGATGTTGTACGGTCAATATCATCAGTTAGGGTATATGTAAATCTTAATACCATATCGTTTTCTGTTAGACTTGATAATGTGAGTGTTGAATTATCAGGAGGAGTTTCGTAGTTCCAAAATGAGCACAAAGATTGACTTGGGTCATTTGTTGATACTGTGCTTATGTAATCAGCCCATGAAGTCCCATACCCTCTACTATATTGTGCATAACTTGATGAGAAATCATAACATGCCCAAGAGCCATAAAGAACAGATTTACTATATCCAGAACTTGGGTCATAAGATTGTGAAGCATCTAAAACCAGGTCTTCCCCTTTTTTAACTTCAAGTCCTCTAGTTCCTGAGTTTATTATAACAACTAATGGGTCGAAAATATATGGGTTTATATAAAAGTTCCATAAACCTCTTGGAATCAAAACATTTAACCCATATGCTGATGATACTGCCCCACCACTATATTCAATTGTATAATCTGTATCATAACTATAAGATGCTGTAGTAACTGATGTACCTAAAGCTGAACCTAAATTAACTGTGCTTCCATATATAATATAATAAGTTTGTACTGGTGTATAAGTTCCATTGAAAACCGAAAACACAGTAATATTTCCAGAACCTTTTACAATAGGTACATTATAAGTTAACTGTATCATAGCAAAAGATGCCATACTTAAAGATCCAGTTGGTGATATAGACTTATAAGGTATACATGTGCTATTAACTGTATTCATTAAATCTCCATATCCACATGTAGTCTCACAAGTCTTTGTTGTTCTAAGATAAAAGCTTTTTTTACAACTTGTGCATGTCGAGTTATTATTACAAGTCTTACAATTACTCATACAGCTTTTGCACATAGTCCCAGATAAATAAGTACCATCAGGACATGCTGTTAAACAACTCCCAATTCCAGTTTCATTAACATAAACAACTTTACCTCCACTACAAACCGTACAATTAGCTAAAGTATTCCCATTACACTGTAAACAACTAGTATCACAAGTTCCACAATACATTCCTGTTGTATTAGGATAAAAATTATTACTTGGACATGTATCTACACATGTTGTACCTAAAACATAATACCCAGTTGTACAAGTTTGACATACAGATAAAGATGTGCAGTTCACACAACCAATTGGACAGTTTTGACAAAATTTAGGGTTTTCAACAGGGAAATAAGACAATGAGCAACTAGAAACACAAGATTGACCTTGTGTATAAGTTGTAACATTACATGTTGTATTACAAGTTCCAACACTAGCATCAATATATAATTTTGTATCATTACAAGTTAGACAAAAGTTATAATCTTTACAAGTTTTACAATTAGGTCCACATAAAGCACATTCTGTATCTTTTGGATAATATCCATCAGGACATTTTGTTGTACATGTTTGATTGTAAAGATATTTATCAATAGGACAAGATGTACATGTAGATGATGTTGTTATACAAGTTGTACAATTGTTATCACATGGTTGACATGTATTGTTGATTAGATAGTAACCTTTAGGACATGAGGTAACACAAGTCATATATGCATCTAATGGATAGCTTCCAGATGGACATGTGGTGATACAAGCTGAGTTGTAAAGGTATTTAGAAGATGGACAGGTTGTGCAATTTGTTGAGATTGAAGAACAAGTTAAGCATGAAGTATCACATAATTCACATATACTACTATTATCATAAGTATTAGAAGGACAAATAGCAAGACAAGTATTATTGAAGAATTTAGCTGGACATTTACTGCATTCATTAGAACTAGGACCTGTACATTCAAGACAACTTGGGTCACAGAAATTACAACTGTTGTTTGCTTGAGGATATGTACTTACAGGACAGGCACTTAAACATTTTTTACTAGTTTCATTATAATAACTAGGACATTTCTCATAGCATATCCCTACATTGTCTGTATAAACATATGTTGGTTTACAAGTTATACATTCATTACTATTTGACCCTGTACAATTATAACAACTTTCATGACAATTATAACAGTTTGTTGTAATATTATAAGTATATAAAGGACATGATTTATAACAAACTCCATTATAAAGAAATTGACTAGTTGGGCATGAAATGCAATTATTTGTTGTCCCATAACAAGTTGTACATGAAGTGTTACAAATTGAGCATTTTAAAGTAGAATCTAAGAAATAACCTGTTGTACAATCTTGAATACATACCCCATCTTGGACTAATGGGTATATAGAATATCCAGCAATACAACTAGTGCAATAAGTTGAGTTTTTACAGCTTAAACATAAAGAATTACATAATGTGCAGATATTTGAATTATTATAATAACCTGTATTGCATGATGTCTGGCATATAGTACCTTGAGCTACATAGCCTGATGGACAAGATGCATAACAAGAATTCTGTCCAGGTATAGTAAAATCAGTACTTAAACAAACTGTGCATTCAGTTGAACTAGGTCCTGAACAAGCTTGACAAGATGAGTCACAGCTTTTACACTCGCCTTGGTCACTACTAAAATAATTCTTAAAAGGACATAAAAACAGACAATTTTCAGTTGTACAGTCTTGATTTCTCCATGATGAAGCTAAAGTTGTATAAGTGTAGGTTTTGATTTTGCAGTTAAGAGTCTTACTATTTTCTGATAATGGGCAGAATTGGATCATATCTGAAGGTATAGAACTTGTAGTGTAATTTGTATACAAGTTAGCTAATAGGTTATATGAAGAACGTTCTGATGTCCACATACGAAGATCTGAAATTCTACCTTTGAATCTTGAAGATAGATTAGAACCTCCAAGGTATAAAGAAGTTGAAGGTGTCGAGTTTGTCCAACTAACAGTTTTTGAGGTGTTGTTTACATATAATATCGCTTTATTATTACTTTGATACACCCAAGCTACATGAACCCACTGATTAATGTTTGATGTAAAATTATGCACTTCATTACTAGCCCCATCATAAAATGATACAATAGAATCAGATCCTCTTTGTTTTATTGTAATAAGATTTGGTATTGAAAGCAACTCTAAGTTTGTATCCCATTGGAAAGGATAAAACCAAAACTCAATAGTCAAAACATTAGTATAATGGGTAAGTTTCACTATATCAGTAAATGTAGATAGCGAAAAATCAATAAAAGATCTGGTTGTGTTATAGCATAAATAACTCTGCGTACCTTTACAGAAAGCATAATTACTAGGGCATTTTACGCATTCGTTACTTGAATTGTAATAACCTGGAGCACAGAGTATTAAAGATCCTGGGGATTCTTTTTTCCATATATTAATAAACGTTGAAGTCGAAAAAGTTTTTACAGTCCCAGCGATATACTCTTTTAAACTACTTGATGATGTAGTTTCTTCAATTAATCTATAATATTTTTTCAGATTACTAGGATATGGTGATGTTAGATAAAAAGTGAAATTTTTCTCAATCTCATATTTCGTCAAACATTTCCCTAACCAAACCCTCAAATCAAAAAGATTTCCATAGAAAGCCCCGCCAATTTTCACAGTGTCTGGGGACTTGGCTACAGTATTTGCATTTGGCATTGTATATTTGAGGGTTGAATTTACATAACAATTCATTGTCCTTGATGATTCTTTATTATATGCTATGACGATATGGTTCCAAGAATTAGGTGTCACATAATTTATTTGACAATAGTCCCCATTAGATGTTGAACCTATTGTTAAAGATGAATCTAATAAGGCATATGTAGCTTTCCAATCATTGCTGACTGTCAGAGCGGTAAAGGTACCTTTGTCAGTTGATTTAAAAAGTGGGCGCATCCAGAACTCGATTGAATAAGATTGGTCGCTGACACTACTGATTGTAAGGTCGATCGTCGCGTTTGTTGGGTTGGTTGTTGAAGAGAAGTTCAGGTACGAGACATCGACAGCTGTTGAAACAATAAAAGTTAGAAGCAGCCAGAACATTTTTATAAGTTTGAGTGTCGGAAATGAGATTATGTTAAAGAAGGATGAAGATTTGAAGAAATAAGATGATGATAATAAATTTTAAGGGATGATAAGGTAGTTGGTGGAAGAATGAAAGTTTTGGTTGGAAGGGGTGGATTGGAAATTTTTATGATGGAAAGTGAGGTGTTGTGGTAGAAAAAAAATTTTTAGGTGATAAGTTGTAAGATTTGAAGGTGGATATAATATTATAAAGATAATTTCGGTTTGATTATGTGTATAAGGGAGGAAAGTAGGGCAAAGATGAAATATTTTTAACTATATTCAATATAAAAGTATATTATATAATATCAAAACTCATATAAAAATCAAAAACCTAATTTAAACGATTTCTCCTATCCTAACTAGCTATTTTATCCACAAAATTCTGAATTCTCATATAAAAATCCCTAAATTCTAAGGATAATTTTAATCATCCATAGCATACCCAAGGGAAGCAAGAGAGAAAATTAGCATACTAATTAAAAACCTTATTGAAAAACAAGAAAAAGCACAAAGTTAATCTTAAAAAGAATCATTTTCCCCATGGTTAGCGATAAAAATAATCTAATAATATACCCTATCATATATTAATCATCATATTCCTAATACTCCCTATCAAATTTTTAAAAATATTCTAATAATTTCCAACATCATCTACCATATCTCATCTATATATTTTTCCGAATATTATAAATTCTTATACTAATGCTCAAGTGCTTTAGCTGTAGTAGCAATTCAACAACTCAATGCAATAGCTGTGATGGGAAACTTTTTTGTAAACCTTGTTCACACAGTCATATCGACTACCACTTCTCACAAAAAAGCGAATGTTTTTTTGGGAATATAAACATACGGTTATCCAGTGAGAAAAAACAGCTTCTAAAAGAAAAAATCGACGAATCGATAAAAAATATAAAAACGCAGAAAAAAAATATAAAATCTGAAGCTATAAGCATAATAAAACATATAGAAACAATAGTAAAAGACTCAATCACAACTTTAGATTTCTTCCATAAAAAATACACAAATTTCTATAAACTCCCGGGTCTAGAAGAAAATGATATTTCTTTATACGAAGAAATAATTAAGAGTCCATATTGTATACAACCATCTATATTAACAGAATATCAAGAAGCTTTAAGTCAAAAAACTGCATTAAATAGAATATCAAATATAAAAGAAGTGAATAAAATAAACACTGATAAAGAATATTTAATAAAATTCACTGGGAAAAACTCTTTAGCTAGAAATTTGGTAATGGCAAATGATAAGGAATTTATTGTTTATGTTTTATATAATACATGTATTATATCAAGTTTAAATGATAAGCAATATGATAGTACCATAGCCCAAAATTGTGAAATAAAAGACTTTGTTTTGTCAAAAGATAATAAATATATTGTGCTAGGTTTAGGGTGTGGATATACAACTGTTTTGGATTTACATAAAAATGGCTATGGTTTTATGTTTAAAGGTCATGATAATGATGTTGTCAGTGTAGCTATTTCAATAGATAATCAATATGTTGTCACTGGGTCTAAAGATAAAACTGTGAAAGTATGGGATTTTATAAATAAAATTGAAAAAGCGAGTTTTCAGGAAAATACAAGCCAAGTTGTAGCTGTTGAGATAACTTGTGATAAGAATTTTGTTGTATCGAGTTATAATGATAATAAAGTTAGACTTTGGAATATAAAAGAAAAATCTTTGGAAGGAGTTTTTGATAACCAACCTGTTTATGCCGATTGTGCTATTATAACATATTTTACTGGTTTTCCTTATGATAGTTCTGGAAACTGGAGAATTTTATATAGAAAATCAGAACACGGATTTAAAGATAAAAACAATCTTGTGATTTGTTTCACATTAACTACAGATAAGAAGTTTTTAGTTTCAGGGCATACTGATTGTACAATGAGAATATGGAATTTGAAAACCCTTAAAAATGAAATTATCATATATAAAACCATAAAAATGACATGTATCGGGATAACTGATAACAACAACTATATCGTTTCTGGGTGGAATGATAGTAAAATCCGTGTATGGAACATCTTACTAAATAAAGAACAAGAAGTATTTCAAGAAAACTATGGTGTACCCTTACAACTCAAGATAACAAATCCTAACGAAATTACAGTTTCCTCTTCAGAAGCATTGATATCTTGGAATTTTATAGAAAAAATCCTTATATCCAAAACATATAAATCATTTGTCCACGCTTATAGTAAATGTGGTAGGTTATGTATAACACATAAATCTAATAACCCTAAAATTTTAGAAGTTTGGGATTCTGTTGATAAAAGACAATTGTTTGATATTGATGGTTTTAATGCAATTCCTATATATGTTAATATAACTGATGAGAATAAATTAGCTGTTATAGTCACTGATAATAATACAGTTATAATATGGGATTTTTATTCCAAATGTAAAATCAATGAATATCATGGATATACAAGTTATCCTTTATCTATATTAGTATCTAATGATAGTAATATTTTGGTTTTGGGTTCTAATAATTCTATAGTAAGAATAGTATTTTTACTTAATAAAGGAACTCAAGATATACTCTTTACAGGGCATACAAAATGTGTGAATAGTGTCTTGTTAACTAGAGATAATAATTTTGTTTTATCAGGATCTAGTGATAAAACTATAAGGATGTGGAATTTAAGGAAAAAAATATGTGAGATGGTGTTTGAAGGACATGATGATGGTGTTAATTGTATTGCATTATCAGATGATAATAAAACGTTTATTTCTGGATCTGATGATAAAACTATAAGATTATGGAACTTAAAATTAAAAAAATGTATATCAGTAATTCAAGGACATACAAAAATAACAAGTATTGGAATTAGTAGTGACGGTTGTTTTTTAGCTTATAAATTTTCTGATTATATCATTGAAATACGGAATTTGTTTAAAAATAATGGAAATATGATATTAGATGGGATTGCGAATTCTAATAATTTTGAGATTACAGGGGATAATCGGTTTTTAGTATATCAGGACAAAAGTGAAAATTTGAGTGTGTGGAATTTACAAGAGCGAAGTTTAGAAATCCTTATATCTAAACCATGTAATTGCTATTTCAAAGCGTTTGTTTGTAAGGATATGGATAAAGTTAACATTACTACTGGCTTTGGGGTTATGGAACTTAATATTGAAGAAAAGACTTTGAATTTCCCGTTGCTTTTTGATGATAAATTTGAGGAAGTATTAAATAATCCTCAGCTTTGTAAGACGCTACTACCAAAAATTATTTACCCTTGTGGATAAGCTTAACTATATTTTCTAATATAAATCTATCATTTATTTTATAAAAAAATAACTTAGGTGTTTCTTTTGCTCAGAACTTAATCTGAATATTTAATGAAACTAAACTATTTAATGCTGCCAGCAAAAATTCCTTCCTGCCTCAGCATTTCTTTTGCATTGATAACCTTTTTGAGTTGTAGCTTGGCATCTTGAGCTATAAGAAGTATAGATGCTAACATTGCTACTTAAACGGGATAAAGTTGGACTTGTTCTAAGGCTTTCAGTATTAATTTTTTCAGTCAATTCACTTACTTGCTCTTTAAGTTTCTTAACCTGACTTTCAAGCTCTTTGCATTTTTCTGCTTGAGGTTTTAGTTTTTGGCAAAGACTTTTTTCATTTTCCAGCTTTTCTATATAAATTTTACTCTTCAAGTCTAAATTTTCTTTTCTAAGTTCTTCTACAAGTTTTTTATAGTACTCAATTTCAATATCTCTTTCCGATTTTTCTTCTTCTTCTTCAATTTCTGATTCTTCTAAAGATTTTATTATAAAAATCTTATAATTTTTNTGCTCAGAACTTAATCTGAATATTTAATGAAACTAAACTATTTAATGCTGCCAGCAAAAATTCCTTCCTGCCTCAGCATTTCTTTTGCATTGATAACCTTTTTGAGTTGTAGCTTGGCATCTTGAGCTATAAGAAGTATAGATGCTAACATTGCTACTTAAACGGGATAAAGTTGGACTTGTTCTAAGGCTTTCAGTATTAATTTTTTCAGTCAATTCACTTACTTGCTCTTTAAGTTTCTTAACCTGACTTTCAAGCTCTTTGCATTTTTCTGCTTGAGGTTTTAGTTTTTGGCAAAGACTTTTTTCATTTTCCAGCTTTTCTATATAAATTTTACTCTTCAAGTCTAAATTTTCTTTTCTAAGTTCTTCTACAAGTTTTTTATAGTACTCAATTTCAATATCTCTTTCCGATTTTTCTTCTTCTTCTTCAATTTCTGATTCTTCTAAAGATTTTACCGATTCACAACTTGACAACTCATCATCTGAAAAACCACACATCTTCTTAGATGGAGGGTTAAATGGGATTTTAAACAATTCGAAATCCTTCGCCAAAAATGCATCTTTTTCCTCTTTTCTCAAATTATTTTCTTTGCTATACAAAAAATCTTTTGGCCGAGAATCTTTTTTACCGTTATCTAAACTCTCGATTTTCTTAGTATTTTGTAATGAGTTATTTAGTTTTGGCTCATTTTTACTTATTAATTTATTTGATTCTCCACAACTTCTTGAGTTTTTTAAATTAAATCCACTTGTTTGATTTGCTTGTGGCTTAATAAAAAAATTTTGGCTTGAGTTTGAAGTGTTTCCACTTTGAAAAGAAGTGGAAAAGTTCATAGAAAAATTAGAGGATTTAGATTCTTGAAAACTGTTAAATGAGCCAGAAGGGAAATTTTGAGTTTTTTGAGAGGGTTGAAAATTTGTAGATAAAGATTGATTTGAGAGTTGATTTGAATTATTGTTAGGAAATGAAATATTGAAGGAATTATTTTTATTGGAAGGGTTTGAATGATTTTGCTTATTGGAACTTTGGAAATTTTGGAATCCGACTTGTGGGTTGTTTGTTGATATAGGGAATTGTCCTGAAGCATTATCTTTAGGACCCCAGCTGGCAAAATCTAACTTTTTATTACTTTTTGATTGATCTGCAGGGATAACTCTATTTCCTTGATTGAAACTGGGTGGAATAAATGAATTTCTGCACTCGCTTGGATTGCCTTGAGAGTTTTGGCTGGAGGCTGTATTTAACATATGAAAAGGCTCATAGCTTGAAGGGGCTGATAATATTTTGTTATTATTACCCCCCATGAAAGAACTTTGGCCAGAAATGCTGTTTGAAAATCCTCCTTGTCCATTATGGGAACTAGTGAATATTGGCCCTTTAAAAGATGATAAAAACTGATTCGACATTTGTGCGACAGGGTTACTTGAGTTGAAAGAACTATTCTGAGGCAGATTATTCATATTAATATTTTACACAGCCATTCTATAAAGCCATTTAATCACCTTAGCCATATAATAATTTTATTTATATTCCTATACTTTATATAATAAGAATATTAATGTCAATTATAATTAAAGTGGACATGACAGTATGCTGATCCTTTACAACATGGGAGCTTACATTGGATTTTTTTCTTAGTCAAAGCTTGGCATCTGTTGATTTTACCTCCTAGGAAATGCATTGCATTTCCTTTATTTGTAATACTGATATTCAATTTATTAAAGCTTTGACTCTCAAATTTCAATACACTCTGAGAAAGTTTGTGAATATTATTATCTTTATAAGAGTCTATCAAATATTCTTTATGAAAATCCTCAAGCTGATCATTTTTTTCTTTTAAAATACTATAAGGGTTTTCTATCCCAAAACAACCTTTTTCAATTTTTTTCATAGCTTCATTCGCATTGTCATCCAAATTCTTAATAATATTATCGTTATTGTATTTTTGACATGAGCGCTTTTTCATTATTTTCCCTATTAAATATTCTCTAATCCTCGAGAGATTTTCTATAAACTGGGAAGTTTTATCGCTTTTCAACAAGCTTAAAAGCTCACTTTTTGTCATTTTCTGAGGGAAAATTCGATTTCCTTCTAATTTTTCTTCTTTCTCAAAATAAACTTCGTTTAATTCATTTTTCTTACCCAGCAACTGGTTTTTTAAACTTTTAATTTCTTGATTCAACCTTACAGTTTTTTCATAATAGCTTTTGGCAAAAATTATTATTGAATTTAGCCTTGAACTTGTCCATTCTGTTAATTTTTGTAATGATTCAAAACTTTCTTGAGGACTTTTGTTGTAAAACACTTCTTTAAGATTACTTGACATTTTTGTGAACTCTTTTTGAATTGAATCGAACTCTTTTTGCATGATTTGTTGAGAGATTTGATAGGGTTCCTCTGAGAAAAACATAATTGGATTTTTGAATGACATTTTTATTATTCCGAATGTTTAGGTAATGTTCTTTCAATAAAATANACATAATTGGATTTTTGAATGACATTTTTATTATTCCGAATGTTTAGGTAATGTTCTTTCAATACATAAATAAAAATGATATTATAGTATTTTATGATTAATTTTTATGTTATTGAAACATATAAAAAGTTTTACTGATAGTTGATATTAATATGGTCAGTTTATATAATAAATTTGTTAAAAGTATTATTTTAGTAATTTCTATGGATAAACGCTTAGGAAAACTACCGCAACTCTTTGAATATTTAGTTTTAATCTGATAAATTTATAACCAAATACTAATATTCCCTTATTATCTTCCTTATGATCTTAGGTTATAAATTATTATATAATTTTTTAGTTCTTTATTTTTTTCCCACTCCTTAAGTATCTTTGGCTTTTTTAGTTTCTTATTTATATTTGACACCTTTAGTTTCTCATGCATATTTGATACCTTTAGTTTCCTCATATGCATTTGATACCTTTAGTTCCTCCATTTATAGCATGGATTTAGTAATTTGCATAAAAATATAATGCTGAAGCTTGTGCTAAAAAATAATGACTTTCAATACTAAATTCCTTGTATTGATACTTATTGATATTTATTTTATGTTTAAATGATTTACTAAAACATTAAAATTATGACTTAACCTAACAAAATTTGCATATAAAATCGCTGATATACGATATAAAACCTAAAAAGACTTAAAATTAAAGGAAAGTTGCCTATGTAATAATAAAAATTCACATTTTACAGAAGCAAAAAATTTAAATTAATCAAATTCACTTAAATCTTAAATATTTCTATTTGAAGAATATCAGATTTAGCCTATGTAATGAGCCCAGCAATTATTAAAAAAAAACTACTTAATCCAATACCTAAGTTATTTACCCCAGTAATGCTAAAACATCTTCAGCATTATTTCTTTCTTTATGGTTAAGCTTAAAACAGCTTAAAAGTGCTTTTGTAAAATTCACATGATTGCCGAGTTGTTTAACTATTTCAAGTGTCAAGATATTATTAGCATTAAGTTTATTCCATTTATCAATAAGTTTATCAGTGATCATATGCAATGTACAAGTTGCAATAGCCCAAATATCAGCTTTATGATAGTCAATACTCGAAAGCTCATCTCCATATTTCTGAATATAATCGTGATAATTAACGATTTCTGGTGGCATATATTTAAGCTCACTAGCTGGGGTAGGTAATACAGCTATAATATTACCACTATAATTACATCTTTCATCAACAATTTTAGGAAATACAAGTTTGAATCTTAAATTATACAAATATTCATTGCTTTCATATACTAAAATATTGAAAGGATAAATATTTCGATGGGATTCAATTTTGCATTCTCTGTATGAAATTAAATCATTCAACAATTGTCTGAATAGTTTTTCAGCTTGATTGATTCTCAATTCTTTATATGATTCTTTTTGTTGTCTTGATAGTTTATGAAAATTGCTTATATATGCTTTTAGTGTGTTGTTTGGTAAATCTAATATGGTGACTCTATACGGAATATTTTGAAACAGAATATTAAAAGAATTGTAAAAGCATGGGAAATCCCCGTTTTTATAAAAGGAAGTAAGGCTTTCTGGTAATGGTAAGTTAGTTTCTTCTAAGAGAGCGACAACAACTCCTGAAAAATTGGATGATGTGATGCTTGCTTTATAAATATTTTGATTCGAAGGAAATTGCTCTGATATATTAAATGATTCGGCAATTGATTTTTGGGTTATTAGGCAGGCATCTCCTGGGAGGCTCAACATGAAAGATCTTTGCTTTTTTACTTTTGGCTTTTTTTCTTCAGTTCCAGAGTGAATACTTGAATAATGCTCATCAAAAATTTCTTTAAATCTTAATAGCGCTTCCTTAACAAAAAGAAATTGTTCATTTGCATTTGGCAAATTTTCATTACTGCATAGTTCAGAATCTTGTTTTGGATTTCTGTCATCTCCAGAAATCATATTCTTTGTTAAACTTTTTTTTGCGATTTTCTTCCGCAGATTGATTCCAAGCTCAGGCATACTATTTGCGAAAACACTTTTAATTTTTTTTAAAGCTCGATAGCTTTTGATGTCGAATATTTGAGTTAGATAAAGCCATTGGAAATATTCTTTATGATCAGGTGGTAAACTGAGCATGATTTTAATGCATTCTTCTATCTGAGAAACCTCTATATTATCTCTATCAAACCAGTTTTTGAGCAATAGTATAGTATTCTCAAATGAATCCATTTATAATTAGATTTAATAAATATAATCTCAGCTCTAATATAATCTGGTATATAATTATATATAATAAAAATTATTGTCTTGAAAATTTTTAAGGCTTTTCTGTTAGTATATTTTTAAAGAAAATTATAGTAGAGGCTACTAAGCAAATAATGAAATTATAGACAATGATTCGGAACTAAAGCAGATGAGGAAGTCTATCAGGGGTAAAAAGAGTATTATGTTAGGATATAGGAAAGTTATAATGAATAAAATAGATAGCATGCTAGGTATTCACAAGTTTATTAAGCAAATGGTCAAATAAGCTAAATATCACTCTTAATACTTAAAGTCTTTAGCACATTTATTTCCATCTCTACCTAATATAACCCTTTCTCATACAATTTATCTATCATATCAAAAAATGATGATATAATTATATCTTATTAAAATACCCCAATTTAAAAAAAACTTATCACAAATCCCAAATTCATATCAGCATCATAATCTACATCTTATCCTCATATCAACCCCTCTAATAAAAAATAAAAATTTCATAACTTCATAATCACACTATGAAAACAAAATAATCCAAAGATTATTTAAAATCAAGAAGATTACTTAAAATCAAAGAAGAGTACTTAAAATCAAAGAAGATTACTTAAAATCAAAGAATATTAGTATTAGATTATGGAAATAAAACGTGAATGGGTTCTTGCGTATATAAAACAAAATCGGAAGATGTCACCCCTGTGGAGCATAAAGCTACACCAACCCAAAGATCGAAAATACGATCATTAAATCTTCCGATAGTGATTCCAAAGTGTATGCCAAAATATCAACCAAGGCTTTTTGTAGTACGAGTGATTCCAAAGTGTATGCCAAAATATCAACCAAGGCTTTTTGTAGTACGAGAAGCTAGCCAGGGTCTTGAAGACACAATAAAGTCTCTTATTATATAATGTTAATTCAAAAAACATATAGAAATACGATAAGATATGATTTTATAGTGTGGCCAAAAGAAAGGTTTACTATTTCTCATAATATTTACTTTACTACTTTGGAAATTATATTAAAGTACCAAGAGTATTACTCTCATAGCTTTTTCTAATATAAAAGCGTTAACTTGTAATGAAATTTCTAGTAGATATTTCAACTCTGAATGGATGATATGAAAATGCTTAAATTACCCTTAAATATAATTTACTTATATAAAGAAAATATCATATATTAACTTATCTATTCCTTTAAAAAACTCCAAACTAATCATATCGTTAAAAATAAAAAATTATTACATTATAAAACCTTTGAAGATATAATTTTATTGCAATGAGATAAATTTAAAGCATAAATAACTAACTAAGCATCCAGTAAACACATTTCACTTATAACAAAACTTAATGACTATAATAAAATATACTCATATAAAAAACTCATATCAATTTCTGATCGGCGGCCAATTTAAGAAATTATAATAATATTTTATGGCAAATAGAGAAAAAACACATACACTTTCTCAGATAATTGGGGCAACCCGTTTGGTAAAAACTTCATTTAAACACACTAGGAAGACCACATTGCAGTCAGCTTTTCAAGCACCTGAAGCTCTGTTTTTGAACTTTCGAAAGGAATTGGAATCAACAAATAATGTATTTTTCCATGATTTAACTGAAAGTACAAACAAGCTAAATGAAAAGTTTTATCAATTAAAGGCAAAGAAAAAGGAATTAAACAGAGAAAAACTTGCTGGGGTTGAAGAACTGAGAAATGAACTAAGGGCAATTAATAAAATCAGTATTAATAAAGCCAAACTAAGTTTGTAGTAATAAATTAATTAAGTTGGTGGAAAATTATAAATACGAAAGTTAAAAAGCTGGGAAGGATATTGTTTATTTTATTTCTGGAAGTCTTCGATAGTAAGCATTTTCCCTATTATTTTCCATTAAGATTATCATTTAGCTCTTCACAAATAATCCAATTTTTTTTATAACATTTCCAACTAACATCCAAGCCTTATTAAAATTATTTTCACTTTTCTTTTCCTATAAATTATTTTCCCACAATGCAAAACTATCTCAATCCCCCTTAAAAACCTACCATATTCACACAAGGCAAAATATTTCCCAAAAAAATTCCATCCTAATCCTTATCTAAATTCATATAAAATCTAACCCAAATCTCTATATATAATAAATGGCAAATCAGTTTCCAAGACCTTTTTTTAATCAAGGAAACCCTCCACCAAACGGACAAAATCAATCATCTCCGCCATTCAATTCTCAAAACACAAACACAGCAAAAGTTGGTTTTATGAACCCCCAAAACTCATTTTTATCATCCCAATCAAGTCTGACAAACCAAAATCAAAGCCAAGGCTTTAAACTTGGAGGCAATTTTTCAGCTCCAACAAGCTACAATCCTGGAGCACAGGGTTTTCAAGGTAATTCAACTTTTGCAAATAAAAGTAATGTCGCAAACCAATCTAACTTTTTTTCAGGAAACCAAGGAGGAGGAATAGCCCAAAATGCTTTTAATGCATCTGGAGGAAATACTAGAAGTGGAGGAAATACTAGTGGTTTTAGTAATACAGCAAATAATCCAAGTTTACCAAATAGTAATTTAGGAAAAACGAACCAAACAGGTTTTTTTAACACAAACTCAAATCCTGGGTTTAATAAAGGACCAAATGGAGTACCAAATAATAATCAAGGCCCGTTAAATAGCAATCCAGGGAACGCAAACCAATCGAATTTCTTTAATACAAACTCAAATACTGGGTTTAATAAAAACTTAAACTCAGGCAATCCAGGTGTTGCAAACCCATCAAGTCAGGGAAATTTCGCATTTAATAACAGTTCTGGTGGGGGGTTTAATAACAAACCAAATAACCCCAACGCTTCAGTTGGCTCAAATTTACCAAACACATCAAATCCTACAAATTTCGCATTTTCAAATAACCCTTCAGGCTTTAATAAAACTCAAACTATCCCAGGAAATAACAGTAATCAAAACACTCAAAAAGCCCCACAATATAAAGGAACTTTCAACAACCCGAATTTTAAAGGTCAGAAAAATCCATCAGATACAACTAATAACAATACACAAGAAGTAAAACCTACAGGGGGTTTCGCAAATAACACTTGGAGTAACCCATCAAATAATACATTTCAATCAGGGTTTAGTCAGAGTTTTCAAAATCCAAACCCTGCTGGAGGATCAAACCTTCCACAAACATCTGGAAATACTGGGTTTTCACAGAAACCTTCAGGATTTACTCAGCCTTCTAATAGTTTTTCTGCAAATCCCCAGTCTTCGGGTTTTAATAAAACATCATTTTCATCTTTTCAAACTGGGGGTTTTACAGGACCGAAACAAGGTCAAAATTCAGCACCTAAAGCTCAGAATTTTAGTTTAAACACAGGTATAAAACCTCAGGAAATAAATAAACCAGCAACAGGAGGATTTTCAAACAATTTAATAAATAATCAAGTTAAACAAGAAAAAAATCAATTACCTGAAAGTAATCCTAGTAATGGTTCTAAGCCTGAAGATTTACTGTATACTGATATAGAAGAATTGAAAAAAGAAGAAAAAGATGCTTTTTTAGCTAAAGAATTCGTTTTGTTCAAAATCCCAGCTAACCCTCCTCCAAAAAGCGCATGTGGATTATAGTTTTATATAGTTTATAGCATAATTAATATTTCCCACTTATATAAAAAATCATAATTAACAGTAAAACTTTATACGATAAGCTTTAAAAAATATAACTCTTACGCAATTAACTTATCCAAAACAGAAACTCATCTCAGACCCATTTCTCTAAACTCTAACCACGCTCTAGCAATAACCTTACATGCCATTTCCTTCTGTAAATCCCTAAGTCTTTTCCTTAACATATATCCTCTCCAACAAGCTTGAATTTTTATAACTGCTAAATCTTCACTAAACACAACCCTATGTGGAAGACTCTCAATATCTTGTAATATGCAATTCTGATATAAATTTAATAATTCGCATATATTTTCCCCTTCATTACAAAAAAGTTCCCAAATTGACCCAGCGTTACTATCTTTCATACTTTTTAACTGCATATAAAATGCTGCTTCTGTAAAACCCCATCTATACAAATCACCAAATTTCCATTGTCTTAAAAACTCTCTTGTGTCAGATTTCACCAAAGTTATCCCATTAGAACTCACTCCTATCATCAAATGCTCAGGTAAAGCACGGGATTTCCTTTGCCGAGCTGGGAAAAACCTACACCCGAAAATAACAAGTTTCATAGCTTCGATAACATAACACTTTTTAAGTAAAATCAAGGATTTCTATATAAAAATTACACATGAACTTTCTGAATAACTATCTAAAATAAGCATTTCCATATGTTTCCCTCCATATTTTTCAAGTAGTTGATTACTCACAAAATCTCTTATTCTTGATTGCATAAACCCTAATTTATGCTTTTCGGGACAATAAGCCCCGAATTCAATCTGCATTTGTAATGATGCTAAAGCTGTAGCATTACTTAGACCAGCATAATAATAACCGCTTAAAATATTAGATTTCGTTTGGATATAATAAAGATGAGTACAGAACTCATTAGCATTGATTATATTGAGTTCTCTGAAAAGTTTACATTTTAAAATGAGTTTTTTTTCAACTTTTCTAGCTTTAGGTTCTGAAATTATACTTTCTGGGCTTAATAAACGATCTTCAACTTTACCATTATGAGCCCATTCTTCAAAAATCCCAAAATTATCAATGTCTGTTATATGCATTTTATTTGAAAGAATATCTAAGGCATCTTGAACTTTAGCCCCGAAATCTAGGTAAATTGTTTTGAATTCGTTGTCGAGAAGATGGATGCGGACTTTATGTTTACGGGGAGATGCACGTTCTACGCTTGAGTAATGACCTGAACGACCTTCGTTTATTTTTTCGTCACCTCTGGAAGAGTTCCTTTTTTTTTCCATATGTTTATATGTTAATGAGTTTAAGGTTAAGTTAAAATTTTGTGTTAAAGTTTTTTGGAATAACTTTTAGGATGAGGCTTTTAAGATATGGGATAATGTTTTAAGAATTTTTGCTGAGGTTGAGAGTTTTAGGTTATAAGGATATAAGGTGTTGTATTTTAATATAAAGTATTTTGGATAAAAGATTTTATATAGGTTTTTGTAGTGAAAAGTCATATAACCAGCGACAACAAGTGGTTTAACATACCGAATCTGCCCAAAGAAAGTGATCGTAGGACAAACAAACCTTGATCGGACAAGGTTTAAACCATGTCACCTTAACTGTCACCTACTTTAAACTTTAAACTTTTTGTTGTGGATTTGTATTGAAAAAAAATTGATTATTTTAAATAGAGTTTCTTAATAGATGTTTATATATTTATGTTAAATTATATACCTATAGATTTATTGTTATATTCCTACCATTTTAACTAATAATCTTACCGGATTGTTCTCTATCATTTTATTCAGCATTATAATTAATATAAAATTATGTACTTTTAATGGAAAAAAAAGTAGTAAGCCTTAAGTATCGATAGGGTTTTTACTGCGGATTTATCTTCAGATTTTTAGTGTGAAAAAAATATAGTCCTAGTGTAAAATAGTATGTTACAAAGAAGAAAAAATTGCTGATAAATACTAAGAGAAACAAAAATCAATAATAACAAACTCAAACTATCAAACCCAAGCATTCCGCCAAACTATTTAAAAATTATCATTTTCCAGTGATAACTCNCAACAAAAAAAAATAGTCAGTACTTGGCTGGTGATAAATTTATCTAATCCTAATTAATATAAACCTCATAACAAACTCAAACTATCAAACCCAAGCATTCCGCCAAACTATTTAAAAATTATCATTTTCCAGTGATAACTCCAGTAAAAAACCAATCATGCTGAAAAAAGTTTTTAAAGCAAAAAAGCGCAAAATCTTAATCTAAAACTTAAAAAAAAACTAAACTTTAATATACATAATTAATTACTGTCTTTACCTATTTCAAAAACATAATTTTTTTTGTCACTCGCTATATTTTGTATAGCTGTTGTACTTTCAGTATCATTTTTTTGCATTCTTGACGCATATAGTTTATTTTGTTTCAAATCTTGTAACACCGGCTGCCTTAAAACAATTCTTGTCAAAATTTTACTATAAAAAGTTGGGGTAGTCAAACTACTAGTGCTTGTCTGAAGTGAAGTTTTTTTGATGATTTCATTGCTTTTTGGGTCTTTTGAGTGTTTTTGGAGTTTGTGAGTTTGCTTTTTAGATATGCATGCACCCATTTAGTTTATATATATAAAACGCTTAGTATGGAAATAGCATGTGAATTTCACTATAGAAAATAAAGTCAAATATTTGTTTTTTTTGTTGAATATGAGAAACTGATAATTGAATTTAAGTATATTGTGAGGATTTAAAATTGGGTTTGTTAGAATTTAAGCAAAAAATCTATGTGATTTTATTAGTTTATTGTATATTTTATTGAATAAAGAGTTTTTAGTTAAGATATTGTGGATATACTTGCTTTGGAGTTTATAGGCTTAAGAAATTAATATCAAACAATTTAATGATTTTATTTAAACATCAAAATCTTTACAAAAAGATATATTCTCAGGCAAAAAAAACTATCACTCTCTTATTTAAAATCCCTTTCTTTCATGTTTTATATATTAATTATAACTCAAATCATTTTATAAAAATCTTATAACTAATTGCCTATTATCTTTCATCCTCAAAAATCGTAATAAATTCATTTCCATTTTTAGTCTCCTAATCCTATTTTTAGCATATTCCCTTGAAATACCAAACAAGTTCAATGCAAAATTAACCATCTGCAACTTCAACATAAATTTCACTCTTTACCAAAACATCAGTAAATGCATCAGCTTATATCTAAAATCTCCATAACAATTCCTCAATGTTTTAATAAAAAATCTAAATACTAAACCTAAAAAATTATCTTACCATTACCCATCACATCAAAAAAAAAGCAAAAGTTTTTCTAACTAAAACAATAAAAAAGCCTCAAAAAAAAAAATCCAAGATCTTCAAAAGAGCCTTATCAAATTATAATCCCAATAAACATAAAAACCCTTAAACAAAAATTACAAACCCTTTAAAACAATTTTTTTCTTTTTAATCTCTGAACTAAGATTAACATAATAAATTTTAGGTAAAAATGCAGTCCAGAGCCCTTCTCGAAGCACTTAAAGCTAAACTTGAAGCCCCAATCAGATATTTCTGTCAAGTAACCCATGTTGGTATAGAAAAAAGTGAACCTTTTAGCGTACCTATTATTATGTGTCTTGGTGAACACTCTATGTTTCTTTTAGATCAAACCATGCAAGAACTTCTTGGTGAAGTTTTCTATGCACATTTAGTCCGAATTGTCGAGCAAAACAAAAGTTCAAGTGGTACAGAAGATGTTTTACGTATAGAAATAAATGATGATAGGCCAAAAGGAATCCCAGCAAAAGTTACAGTCATATCTTCAGAAAAAGAACTACTCTTAAAGCATTTAAGATGTTATTGGGAAACTGATTATATGTGGAGGTTATCAAAAATCGGGGTTTTAAGGGTTGATCAAGAGAAAATTGATTTGAAAAAATATAAAGCAAAAGTTAAAGACATGAGTAGTAAAGAAAAATATGCATATTGTTCTAATTCTTCACAAAAAGATGAGCAAAAAGGGTATTGTTATTTTTACCCTAATTATTTAGAGAAATCACAACTGATTGGAGAATTTAAAGGAAAAGATGAGAAATTGGTTGAGTATTTTTTAAGGGTGAATATTGAAGATACAAAACAATTAGAGTTTATTAGGGAAGATTTAAGGTCTAAAACTGAGACTATAGCAGAAAGTTTAGCAGAAAGTTTGGTGAGTACTGAAGAAGAGAAAAAAGAATCTAAAGATGGGTATTGTTTTTTAAAAAATTCTCCATACATGAAGAAAATGAATATTGTTGTTGATTTAGCTTCATGGAGAGGTTGGGAAGTGTTACTTAAAATGAAAAATTTGTATATATCAGTGATTGTGTTAAGGAGAAAATTTATACCGCCGCTTATGGACTCAGGACAAGATTTTATTTTCTTTACATATGGTGGAGAAAATGCTAGAAAAGTCAGTTCCGAACCTGCTGATAGTATTTTTACAAAAGGGATTTCTAATGAATATTATACTCTTATTTTAACACAAAGATGTGATGCTCTAATAATGGATGAAGAAACAGCGAATTTCTATCAATTACACTTAGCTATAAAACCGAAATCTTTGAAACATGCTTATCGTTTTATTCAAAGCATATTAAAAATCATCAATCAAGAATCCCCAAAACAAGAATACTCTGAGTTGTTGAATGAAATTAAAAAAATCCCTGAAGTTGATGGGAATGAAAAAATTTCCCCAGAAAAAGTTATTGAAGAATTCATGAATTTGTCGAAATCACCTGATAAAAAAAGCCAGGGACATATGAAATGGTGTGAAAAAGTTTGCAGGTATTTGGCTTATACTTTAGATGGAGGACTTTTTTATAGTCGGTTTACTTTGGAAGAGGTTATAAATGCTGTTATGGGAGGGTCTTTAAGGGAAATTACGAATTTAAGCACGTTGAAAAAATGTATTAAGCAGCTTTTACATGTACGGAAAATCAATGAGGAGAGTGAAAAAGATAGTGAGGATCTTTATGATCCGATAACTAATTTATTGAAGGATTGCTTTAATAAAAAAGGGGATTCGAGGAAATGGACTTTTAATGAAAAAGTTATGATATGTTTAGTAGAGAGTGGATATTTACAAAGAGAACTAGATATTAGTGGTGATGTTAATGTCTATCCGAATTTGTTAATTTATTTGTTACAGAGTTCTTGGACATCACTTGAGTTAAAAGGAGTGATTTGTAGAGTTACTGTAGGTATCGAAGAAGCCAGTGAGCTCAGTGTTTTAAAGCCTCTTATAAATCATTATATAGAAATATTCTCAGGTAAAAACTACAGTTTAGCTTCCCAAGCAGCAATATCTCTAATNATATAGAAATATTCTCAGGTAAAAACTACAGTTTAGCTTCCCAAGCAGCAATATCTCTAATAAATCTCACCTACAGCAACCGAGAAAACAAACAAACTCTTTATAAACAAAGATTTAATATTATAAAACGCTTAACCACAAAAGATCAAAAACTTTTAGCTTATACACTTATGTTAATAACAAATCTTGCTACTGAGCCATCAAGAAGAAAAACTATAGCAGCTGAAATCCGTGAATCTGTGACTAATATAATAACAGGAAAAATTATCGATAAAGCTTATTTATCAGGAGAAGTTTTAAGTAAAGCTTTTACTGCACTTATTGCTATAGCTAAAGATTATGCAACATTAGATTATCTACTTAGTAATGAATCTTTTAGAAATGAATGCAAGGATTATGTAAGCAAATATGATGAGCTTATACCGAAAATTGTTTGGATTTTCGAACTTATGTCTGATAAAAGCAGTTCATTTCGTAAACAATTCGGCCCACTTTATATACCGTTGATACTTAAAAAACTTACTGAAAACTTATCTCTTGAGATTATTAAAAGCTTATTAACATTGCTTAAAGCTCTTCTTGGAAGTGCAGAAAATGTTGATATTGCAGGGTCTAATGGAGCTGTATTGGTATTAAAGCAACTTTCATCTAATTCTGATGTTAGGAATGAGGCACCTTTAGCAAAACTTATATCTTCTATTAACAAAAATGAATTAGGGAAGTTTAATATTAAAAAGAAATAGAGTAATTAAGATGCTTTTATATGATGGATTTAGAGTCTAAAAAATACTAATAAGATATTTAGTATAATAATTTCTAATGCTTATTTAATTTTAAAAATATTTTATCTAGAAAAATTTATAATTATAGCATGGCTGAAATGATTCACTTTTTATATATAAAACTATGCTAAATCTGAAGGATAGAATTATTTTTGTGATTGCTATAAATTTCTCATAAGTTTGAAAAATGAATTTGATACTGAAAATATATCTGCAAATACAAATTAATCTACATTTTACATTTTTAGCATAAGTAATAATTACCACATATATACCATGATCATACCGAAAAAGCATTTCCTTTATTAAAAAATCCTATTTCATTCAAAAATCTTCTTTATACATGATATATCATCCTCCATAAAGCATATAAAAAATGGATTCAGATCAAGGCATCTTTAACCTGGTTGACTTCTTTACAATCGAAATTCTAAACGAATATGATATCGATATATTCTTCTCATCATGTCAAGCAATAGACCGAAATCCTCGAGTATTTCGCAATCTGCTAGTTTATTTAATTATCCCAAAAGCATGTTTAAACACCCTAAAGCTTTTTAAGAACTGGGCTCGTTCTAATCAAGATCCATTTCAAACATTAGCAATCCTTGAAACAAGAATCAAATCTTTAAAATATAAAATGAACAATCGAAAAAGTCTTTCAAAAATTTGTAGGGAACCAATTGAAGATACAATAGATAAAAATGAACTTTTCAATAAGACAATAACTAGTTCATTTAATCTATTAAGAGAACATATCACAGAAGAAGAAAATGAAAATTATCCTCAAGATACTGAAAATGAATTCAATAGAACAATCACTTTTAATATAAGCTTACTAAAAAATTCTTCTAATTGCCAAGAAGGAGTTGCAATTGAAAAATATGATATAAAAAAAATATACCCTTTCTCTAATAATATTATAAGCAAAGCAAAAATAAAATATAAAAATAAATCGATTGGCTCATTAGCAATACTTATAGAAAATTGTGTTGCATTTTCAGATAGAGAAAAGCGTTATTATGAAATGGGTATATTCCCTAAGTTCTATGGGCATATGCTTAAAATCCATGAAAAAATCCCGATATGTTTAGTATTCCTAGAAGAAGCAAAAGAAGTTTTGAAAGAAAACATTTTAGCATTTTGCAAAAAAAAAAATCAAGAAAAAGCTAAACTCAGGGATCAAAGGATCTTACAAGCCTTCCAATTATATAAAGATCTTATTTCAGATTTAAAAAAATATAAAAAGTGTGGGATAGACTATCATCTGGATATATGCCCAGAAAATATTTTAGTATATTCAAATCCAAGTTTTCCAGGTGGTTTGAAATATAAGCTTGTGAATTCTGTGTTTGAATATAGAAGAGTAAATAAGAGTTATTTAGAAGGAATAGCATTAAATAAAGAAGGACTAAAAGTTAATAAAAAATATTTGCCCCCAGAAATTGCTTCTTGTGAGTATTATTATAAGAAATTTGAATCTAAAAGAAGTATTACGAATTTAGAGGCAAGAGATGTTTGGTCTTGTGCTGCATGTGTTTTAAGTATGATTACTGATAAGATGATAGATAAGTGGGGTAATTTAAATTTTGAATCAAGCTTGGCTGCGATTGTTATAAAGGAATTTACTGGATATGAAAATATTATGGAATGCATTTTGAAAAGTTTGTCTTTAAATTTTACTAAAAGGCCAAGCATTGAAGAATTAGCTCAAGTGCTCGAAATAAACGATAAATTAGTTTAGGAATTAGAGTTTAAAGGTGTAAATTTGTATCGAAAATACTTCATGAAAATTATATGATTAAACAAATACAAAATATCTAATTCTTCAGTAACCCAACCAAAACCTCTTCAGTCACAGCATGTTTTGAAGCTAGTTCTTTAGCAGTACTCCTAACCGCANCAAAACCTCTTCAGTCACAGCATGTTTTGAAGCTAGTTCTTTAGCAGTACTCCTAACCGCATTATCAGCATAACTATCTAGCTTCCCTTCTAAAACCCTTATTTTCTGTTCAACCCCAATAGCTGTAGTAAGAATTTTCTGTATATACCCAACAGAAAACTCAGCATTTTTCTTAGACATGACCCTATAATTTTTCTGCGCATCTTTATCTTCATGTTCATGTAATGGTTTCTATATATAAAATACCAAAATACTCGGCATACACAAAATTTTATCAAAATCCTGAAATTGTTCTTTAGCTTTATTTTTATCATCTTCATTAACAACTTGATTATTAATTTCTATAACCCCAGGAAACCTATAGACAACAAAATATCTATAAAGAACTGTACGAATAATATCATTTTTTTCTATATAAAGAGAATTAAGCCCTGAAACAGCTTCTAATTTACTTAATTGGATCCATGAATGCAAATTGTTGTTGATAAAAGTAAATTTTTTAAGGTTTTGGAATTTCTTAAATCGACCCAGGGCTGAGTTTTGTACAATATAATCAAAACGGAGATATTGACAGGAAATGTTGGAAATTGAGTCTTGGAATTCAGCCTTGGTTATGATTTCTAAAGCGTTTCCGTAGATGAAAAGTGAGGAGTCTCCTTCGATTTCTGCATGGCCAGATTGGACTAAAGATTCAGTTTGGATCTCTTTACGTCTTCTAAATGAGTTTAGTCCTTTAGATTTTATTCTTTCGATTTCTAGTTTCCATTCTGCAGCAATTGAAGATATTAAATTTTCTGAAGGTATTGATTGACATTCACTTTGCTTTGTTGGTTTTATTACTGAATCTCTCATGTCAATAGTGATTTTTTTCAAGTCTAAATGAATAAGAAACTTGCAGTTTTGTATGATCCAAGTCATATAATTTGGTAAAACCTGCAAAGGATTCCCATCTAAAGCAAGCTCGCTCAAACATGGGCAGGCACTTAAACACTCAATACTTTCAAACTTTTCCAGTTTATTATTCGAAAGAAAAACTCTCTGAATCTTATTAAGTTGCCCAAGACTCTTAACACCTTCAATCAAATTCCTCCTCAAATTTATTTCTGTCAAAGCCTTAAGACTCTCCAAATTATCAACCAGACAAATCTGATTATTAGCCAAATTTAGTACCCTAAGTTCTTGTAAATGAGCCAAATTTTCAATCTTAGTAATCTTATTACTATGTAAATCCAATACATCTAATTTAGTCAAAAAGTTCAGGTTCTTGATTTTATCAATAAGATTTTTCCCTAACATCAATACCCTTAAAGCAGGTACAGTCTGTAAGCCATTGATTTCTCTAATCTGATTGTTATATAGGTCTAAAAATATCAAATTCGGTAATGAAAGTAAGTTTTCAATTTTCGAAATTAAATTGTGTTGATAGTTCAAAAGCCTTAAACGTTCTTCTCCTTCAAGTAAAGGCATTTGAGTTAAATCTCTACGATCTAAATTCAATCTTTCGGGGTTTGTATTTCTTTCTGAAGGGCTTCTATAGACAACTAAGACACCTGTTAACCCTGGAAGTTCAGCAAAAATTATTTTCTCATCTTTTTCTACTCGACGTATTATCCCACGCTTCATAAGATATTGATAACGCTCATCGTTTTCATTACCACTCAATTTGGCAGGTTCAAATTTTCTTGCTGGAGGCATGACGGGGATTTTTTTAACTGCGATGTTTAGAGATTTACCTTGAGACATCAGGTCTCCCATTGGATTTTGTGAGTTTAGATTGTAACCTTTACGGATAGCTGTCGCTCCACCAGACTCGGATTGAGATCTGGGTCCTTGTCTTTGCATTTTATGATTGTTTTTTTTTACAAAATGGGAATTGGGTTTGAATAATAAAGTTAGTATTTTAGTATTATTTTTATTATTGTGTTAGGTTTAGAATGGATTTTTGAAATGGATTAGATGAGGCTTAGGATGATTTATTAGGTTTTGAGGTTAGGCGAGTATTGGACTTTGGATGAATTTTTGTTAGAGTTGTGGTTTATGAGTATGGGTATGTTGGAAATTTAGATTTTTGTATTAGGGTTATTGTTTATTATGAGAATTTGTAGATTGTTTTCTGGAGGGTTTATAATATTTTTATGGTGAGTTTATTTGTAGAATGGTGTGTGTCTTTAGGTGGTTTGATTTTTATAGGTATGCAAAAATAATAAAAGTTTTAAATAAATGGTTGATTGGAGTTATGATGAACAGGAAATGGTTTATATGATTTTTATGTTTAGTGATAATTTGCAAAAAAATTGCAAACTTAAATATGTGTTTTAATAGTTTAGTTATAATTTGAAATTATGAAATATAGGAGATATTTTAGTGAGTTTAAGTAAATATTAATAACTCGCAAATTCATACATAATATATTTGCTATTTTAAGTTTCTATTATTAGTGATAAATTTGTGATGTAATAATTATTATAAGGTGTTATGATTTAAAAAGATGTAATATCAGCAGCATAGAATATACAATTGAAAGTTTAAATAACTGAAGGAACAATATTTTTTCTGATGATTATTGTATTTTCAAATTATATTCATAATACATGAATTTTTAGAATCAGTATCAACATAAAATAATATAATTATAATTAAATATGATTTTCCTGAGTTTCAACAAGATTTGATCAAAACTTATATGAATTTTTAAACATAGTAAGAATAAAAACAAAATTAATAAGTGTGTCTTATTTTTTGCTCTCTATAAAATTATTTTAAATATTTTAGTTTATTTGTTATGTTAAATATATTTTAGATGATTGATTATCTTAATTAACTAATTTTAAAGATATTGAAAAATAATCATGGCTTTAAACTGCATCGATCTTTATGCACAATTGAATTATCTTTATTATACTGAGCTTTACAGTATATACAATAATAATTGTTACAGCAATTCAAATATATATAATTTTTATTTAAATCCGATTCATATGACACCTTATGAAAAGCGCATTTATATTTTTTCAAACATTTGGAGCAAGTTTTAGAACTTACTATTCTGCATTCATTACATTCAAAATGTCCGCAAACCATTAATTCTACACAATTGATATTATAGCAGCTATAACAAGGTTTCTTTGAACAGTTTGAGCATAAGCCTTTATTATATTCTAAAGCATTCTTTAAAATTTTTCCTTCACATCCATTGCATATAGTATAAGGTGAACATTCAATACAACTTCCATATTTTAATATTTCATAATTTTCAACTGCTTTCGAGCACATTGGGCATTCACTTTTACCACAGTGTGGACAAATCTCTGCTTGAGCTGAGTATTTTCTATCAAAGATGTAATTGCATGCTTTGCAAAAAGTTTTTGGGCATCCATTGCATATTCTATTTTCCGATATTTTATTAGGATTTTTATATTCCTTACATAATAAGCACTGAATAAATCCTAAACAATCATAGCAATTTTCATATTCTCCAAAGCAAGACTCAGCTTTCATAATATTGCAGCCACTGCATAATTGTATTTTTCCGCATATTCGACACATATTTATTTTGGAAAGTATCTCATTATATTCAAGATTATTGCATTCTGGACATTTACTCAATCCACAGCAAGTAGCGCACTGATAATCTTTTATAATATTTTCTTTTTCAAAATATTCAGAGCATTTCTGGCATTGTTGAAATCCGTAACATTCTGGGCATATGTCGTTAGTTTTAACAATCTCAATCATTTTTTCAAGTAAATCTTTCCTTTTAATTTCTTTGCAGTTTTTACAAAAATAAAACTCAGAACAGCTCAAGCATTTTTTATCATAATCAATTATTTCTAGATTGGGAAAAACTTGATTACAATTAGAACATAAATCTTTATCAATACAATTCTCACATTTTTTGATTTGCATATTTTCAAAATTCATTGTAACATTTTTACAAACAAAGCAAACTGATTCAGAGCATTTACTACAATATATATTTTGAGTGTCTATTTCATCTGGAAAATAAATATTACGGCAGGCATTGCATACTTTTTTGATTTTAAAACAATTTCCGCAAAGATTTTCTTCATTTTGTTCTGTTAAATTTGAATTACAACGGCTACATTTAGGTGGGAAACATTGCAGACAAACAGAATCCTTGCAATAAAAGTGTCTATTTTCACAAAATAAATATCCTTTACAAAAATAGCAAATACCTTTAAAAAAATTAAAACATTGTTTGCACAAATGACCACAAGTTGTGCTATCAACTTTTTTGCAATATTTACATAAATACGAGCACTCTTGTTTATTGCAAAAAACGCAGCTGTAATGTTCACAAATTAATGAAAACCCGTATTCATTAAAACCATCAAAACTACATTTAATTTTTTTTAACGAACTGCATTTCGGGCATGATTCTAATTTTAAGTATTTACTGCATTCATTACAAACCAATTTACCACACAATTGTGAACTTATACAATTTGAAGAGCATTTTTCACAATAATGGCAGATACTAATATCACATATATAATTATCGTTCAATGCATTACAACTTTCGCATATCTTGTGATTGCAAGATAATGATATCAAATTAAACTTATATTCTTTGCACTTAGAACATAAAAAATTATGCGATTTATTGCAAATCGCGCATCCTTTGGCATTTATAAAACATTCAAAGCATAGGTTATGCTCACATTCCCTTGTAGCCTTAGTTTTCTTGCATAATTCACATATAAAACACTTTGTGCATCCTTTATTGTTATAGCATTCTTGACAAATTTTATGTCCACAATCTAATGGGCTATTAATATATGCACTATGACAATCTTGGCATATTCTTGATAGATAATAATCGCAATTATTCACATGAGTATTCGTGCAATTTTTACATACCAAATGAGTACAATTAAAAATATCATAATTATATGTGTGTGATTTGCAGTCAGAGCACTCTTTAAGACACTGTTGGCAATCTTTTATATATTCTAAATTTCCACTAGAGCATGATAAACATCCAGCATGAATATTGCATTTCAGTATATATGGATAATTCTTTTTATGGCAACTTGAGCACACTTGATAAACTAAATTATAATAGCAAATTAAACAGTTCGTACTTTCAGAATAAATATTGCATTCACTACATAATAAATGTGCATCATTATGACACTTTTTAGCTATCAAGTTCCTAGATGATTTACATAAAAAGCATCTTTCTAAACATATCAAGCACTTATTTTGAGTATTACATTCAGGTTCTAAATTCTTGCAGTTTTTACATAAAAAATGCTCACAATTCATTAAATCTCCAACTTCTAATTCTGAACAATTAATACAAATTTTAGCATTAGGACAAATTTTATTATCTCGACATGATATGCAAATTTTATGTTCTCCACATTCACATTTGTATATTTCTTTGCTAAGTTTTTTACAAATGCTACAAATTTTAGTTTTCATGCACTCATCACAGCATTTATTATTTTTAAAACATGATTTACACACTGAATGTTTTGAATTGTTTACTTCAGTTCCAATAACTTTTTTGCACCCTTTGCATATTTTACATATTATGCATATATTTTCCCATTCATTCATGCATTTCTTGCAATAGTTATGATCACAATTAGAAGCTTTTTCATTTATAGATTCCTTGCATATAAGACATGATACAATCTTCAAATTTTGAAACTCTTTTAAACATTTTCCACACAATTCTTCACCGACTGCTACTTTAATCACATCTTTACAGTTTAAACATTTCTTACACAAAGTGCAGTTTCCGTTTGCATCCTTCGAGCATGCATTGCATATTAAATGATTGCAACTTAATTTTATGCAATCATAACTTGGTTTATTACAGCTCTCGCAAATTTTGGTGCATTTTTTACAAGCATTTCCATTACTATAACATGAAAAGCATGCATAATGGATATTACATTTAAAGAGTCTGCTACTTACTGTATTAATACCACAACCACAACTAGAACATTCATATACATTTTTAATACATTTTCTGCATTTGTTACCGTATTTACAAGTATAGCAAACACTATGCCCACACATAACTTCACTACATTCTGCAATCTTTTCACAAGAATAACAATTAGAACAATTACATTTCATCCCCTTAGTTATGCAATCATTGCATAGAACATGCGGAGTATTACACAATGATTTTCTATCATATCTTGGCAAAAAGCATTTAAAGCATTTATAGTTTTTTGTAATATTTTTGCATTCAGCACATTCCCTTATTTTACTAATAAACTTCTCATTACACTCTTTACAATATCGGTGATATTTGCATACAGACATACTAAAATCTACAGTTTTCGAACAATAAGTGCATTTTTTCTCACATAAAATGCAGAGATTATTTTTATTGCACGATCCGCATGCAAAGTGTTTGCAGGAATTAAATTTTACTAAAGGATTTAACTGTTTACAAATTTGGCAGCAGCAACCTCTACAAAAATCTTGATATTTAGGATAGCAGGTTCCACAGTAAGAATGAGTTTTACATGGTAAAATAATAGATGAAGGCTTTGAGCAGATTGCGCAGAAACATGAAGGACAATCAACAAAGGTTTTACTGCATTCAGCACAAAATAAATGCTTTTTTGACTGGCATTTTTTTGCTGGGGCTAATGTACATCTTTGGCATTGCTTTGGAGGAGGAACTTTTTTAAGGTATTCAATTGTGATATCTGATTTACAATGAATACAGACCAAATTAGTATTTGTTAATTTATGTGCACAGTTATTACAAAGAGTATGTAATTCTGCAGAATTAACATGATACTCTCCTTTTTCAGTCCCACATGCCGCACAAAGCTTCTGGCATATCTTCCCATTCATATTCATTATTATCTATAATTCCATAATTCTCAGAAATGAAATAATAAATCTATCAAATCAAAGCCAGTATTCTAAATTTTATTCCTATAAGCTAAACCCTTCCTAAACTACCCCAATAATAATCCTCTAATTCTTATATAATAAATGCGAGTTTCCTATCCTATAATCCTTCTCTTACAAGTATTCCTAACATCCGCTGATCTAGTAGGTATAATTCAAGTTTCTAGACACGGAGCCAGAAGTCCTCTAAAAAAATATCCATGGGATGAGTCTCCTTGGGAAGTTAATCTAGGGGAATTAACCCGAGAAGGATCAATGCAGCATTACATAATAGGTAAAGAGTTTAGAGAAAGATACATCATAAAAAAAAAACTAATAAACCCAACTTTACTCTTACCAGAAGTTTATGTTAGAAGTACTGATCTTCATAGAACAATAATGAGTGCTCAAGCTCAAATGATGGGTTTTTTCCCAATTGGTCCAGAATTATCATCACCTTTTATGCATTTTAGAGCAGTACCTCCATTTGAAGTTTTAGGTATAAACAATACAATAGCAGAACTTAAACTTAAAGCACTTCCATATGCTTTTCAACCTATACCAATTGATGTTTATGAAAATGTTCATGATTATTTACTTCTTGGGTATTCTAAAAGCTGTCAAATGATGGAAGAGTATGTTAAAGATTCACAAGAAAGTGAAGAGTATAAAAAATGGGTTGTGAAGTATGAGAGGGGAATTAAAAAAGATTTGGAAAAAGCTTTAGGTATGCAAAATATTGAATTTGATGAAGCTGCTTTTGTTGCTGATAGTCTTGAATGTGTAAAGTTTCATGATTTTCATATGCCTGATGGGGTTGATGATAGTCTTTATGAAAAAATGATGGAGTTGAAGGATTTTTCTAATAGTTACTTGTTTAATATTGAGGCTGCATTAAAACTTGCAACTTCAGCGTTTTATATGCAACTTTTGGAAACTTTTGATGATATTATCTATGCAAGATCTACCACAAAATACAAAGTTTATTTCTCACACGATAAAACTTTAATCAGCCTCCTCATAGCTCTTGATTCATGGGACTCGAAAAATCCTCCATTCGCATCAACACTTTTATTTGAGCTTCACAATGAAGATTCCGAATACAAAGTTAAAATAATCTACAATGATGAAGTGATTAAATTAGAAAGTATCTGCGAAAATGAATTATGTAGTTATAAAGATTTAAAAGATTACTTAGATTCCTGGGTTGATAAAGATTATCAAGAATCGTGTTATTTCAAAGGCCCTCGACAATATCGCAAAAAAGACAAAAGCATGTTCTTAGATGGGCAATCATAATTTAGTATATTTTATCTTAGTCTAATTATCAGAAATCACATAGCATTTATAATGATATTTCTTGCCTTTATCAGTAATCCCAGTTTCTGAAGGTTTAAAATCTTTTTTGCATGCTTCACAAAATTTATTTTTCATACTCGGCCCAGTAGTCAAAACGCCAATAATAGATTTAGGTTCATTTGATGTCTTTTCAGCAACTTTTTCAATATTTTGTACATGGATTTCATCATTGTTATTTTTTGACATTTTAAAGTCGCTAATATCAGTAATAACTTTTTTATCAGCATTGGACCCAACAGCAAAAATCGCATACATTAATTGATAAGTTATCATTGTTAAAGTGGCAAAGACAATTGATATTATATAAAAAGTTGTTCCTATTTCAGCACAAAGGACATAGTCATTATTGAAATCTTCAATATTACACTGTGCTCCATATGAAACTTTAGACTTCACCGCATAATAAATCAAACTTGCAAGTAAAGATACTAAATAAGCTAAAGGGTACATATAATTCAAAAAATTAGTCCCTAGACGAAGTTTGAATAATAAGTTTAAAGAAGCTTCAAGCCATAAAAAAACAAATAAATACCCAATTGCTTCTAAGTAAAACACAATATCACCCACTGAGTCTAATGAGTGGAAAATATCGCATTCATCTTGTGAAACTAAACATTCTTGGCCTGTAACACAAGGTATAGAAAAGTTGTTATAATTGCTCATTTTATTAACATAGTATATGTTAATAGTTATTTCTGAGAATCCATTAAAACTTGCTGTTGGGTATACTTTGCTTAATATAAACAACACTTCAGTAACTATAAGCATTAACAGAGGGTTTACGAATCTTCCTGTTGAAGTTATAATTTTGAATTTTATCACATGCTTACTTTTATGAACTTTTCCTATAATCATGCAAACTGCACTAGCTATGCTTAAAGCTAATGATGTTAACGATAAATAAATCCCATATTTTGAATTTATTTCATCACTTTTAGAGTTTTGGGTCATATTCACGTTGGAAATTATAATGAAAGATGTGATGCCTACACTTTTTAATATTGGAAGAACCCACATTAGAAACAAGAAAAAATTTGGGCTTCCATATGGTTTATTGACGATTTTTAGAATAAGCCTTTCTAAGAGCATGATCATAGTGAAAATAGATATGATTTCAAATGTCAAACAGATTTTTTTAGCAGTTACAAGTTTACTTGAGATTTTACATAGGTCTGAGTCTTTGGATAAAGGACAGGAGATTTCTTTTAAGCATTGATAGTCAGCATATTTGTATAAATCTGGGGAATTTAAACTGAATAGAAGATTGTGAGTGAATTCTAGTGAATTGACTTCGAAGCTGGTCCATGGAGAGCCTAGTAATGAATATAGAGTCAAAATGAGGCAAGTTGATAATAGAAACAGGCTGATAAAGTGCAGGAGCATTTTATATTAAGTTGAATAAAAATGCTAGATTTTTGAGATTGAGGGTAAACAGTGAGATATTTTTAATGAAGTTGATGTTGGGAAGATTTAAAGGTATTGGGATAATGGGGTTTTATGGTTTGAAGGATTTTTATGATAGTTTGATATTAGATGAAAATAGCTCATGATTTTAAGTGGATATGCTTAAAAAGTTTTTAAGATGATGTAATAAAGGAGTATATTGCTAGTTAATGGAATTTAGTATTTGCGGTGGAATGAAATTTAGCAATAGATTAGTATAATTATTAATTACTTTGTGGCTTAATGCTGATAATTGTTACCTATCTTTAATTAATGTATATTTTTTATATCATTAGTATTAGTTTATTATCTACATTTAATTTATTATCTGTTTATACACATTTATATGTGTTAATCTTATGGGTAAGGTCTGCTTATCACCAATTTTATATATAATATATTTGAATTGAGGATAGTTAGGAATCATGAACACTTATTATAGACTTAGGAAACGCATGCATATAGCTTATCTTTGGGAAGTTATTATATCAATTACTAGAATTTTAATAATGCATTTATTTATTTATATGAAACTAATAGTGTGTTTCATAATTTTAAAGTTTAGCCATTCTTCATAAAAACTATAAAATATTACAATCCCCTATAAAATCCTAATCTTAACTAACTTCTAAAAATTAGAGTGCACTATCTTCAAAAATATAGAAAAATTAAAAATACTAGGTTCAGTAATCACATAAAATCGATATAATAAACCCTTTTGCCATAAATTCTAACTTTCAAGCAATAACTACACAACAAATTCTTTAAAATTTTATATACCCTACTAATTAGATATATATCAGTAGCAAAAACACATATAAATATGAAATTATTTTTAGCATTTTTAGTCCTAATAGTAGCAGTCTCTGGAAAAAACATCAGTTTAGACCAAACAACTCATTTTTCTCTCTCATGTAAAGAGGATAACTGGCTATCTATGTCCTCAAGTCCAAGCTCTGGCTTTGTTTGGTACTCACCAAGTAATGATTTTCTACTACAAGAAGATCCTCTTGGGTTTTATAATGCAGGCTTTCAATACTTCAACATCAAATGCTCAGATAAAACCGTTCTTGGAAGTACATACGGGATGAACTTTTATTATGTTGATGCAACTTATGAGCTTATCTCAACATTTCAAGCCACTATTTACATCTCAAGTATTTAGTTAGTTTGCATAGTATTTGCTAAATAATCTTTATTGAATAAATAAAAGAATTATCTATGATTTTATATGTATATTACAAGTTAATAAAGAAATAAAAAGTAAAACTCATTGTATTATAAGTTTAGAATGAATCATTCTTTTAAAAATTGTTAGATTTAATTCTTTGATGGTGTTAATTGTATTTTAAATAATAATCAGGAAATTTTCATATGATAAAACTTGTGAAATAGGATTTGTTTAATCTAGAACTAGTGTTTTATGTTGTAAAGTTGAAGAAAAGAGGATGGGATTAAAGTGTTGTGAAATTTTTTGGATTAAAAGATTTCGTATGGAATATGAAAATATTTAATTAGTCATTCTAAGATAATTTGTTACATATCTAATTCATGTCAGAGGGCTGGCGGATTTCTTGAATCATTCCATATATGCTTGGATCATCAGACACACGTCTTTTACCCCCATTTTCTGCTACTATAGGAATTAAACTGCAATCTCTTAAGGAAAACTCAGAGTTCTCTTCGTTTATAGGATGAAAATTATCATCAGTTTTCTTGACTTCTGTATCTTTTTTGGGTGGGATTAATTTGATAGCATCGTTATTTAATCTTGAACTTCTACACCCCATATTATTTATATTACTTTATTCAAATACATAATTGTCTTTCACTTCATAGTACATAAGCACCCTATCAATTAATGTCCAAGTTCACAACATATTTAAAAGTAGCTGAAACTTTAAATCAAAATCATCATCCAATTAGAAAAAATCCTATACTTATCCTATTATATTTTCACAAACAATAAAAAAAAATTGATTAAGAAGTACCACTGAAACCTTAAAAATCCATCCAAACTAAGCTTATATATTAAAAATTCTAAATCTAAACAAAAAAAAATTATTAAACCATTTGAACTTAAAAATGAACTCACACAAGCCTAATACTCCTATATCCAAACCTTAGAAATAAGTTATTATATTAAATTCTATAATGTATATCTTAGACACCACAGCTATAATCGCCCTAGTCTCAGAACTTACATACAACATAGATTCTATTCCTTATATCCCTTTTCCTCGTCGAACCTATCTTACCCAGCAAATTTCTGATGAACTGTCTTCTCCAGGTTCTCTTTTATCTAAACTTCATTCTTTTACCCCATACTACGTCCTTTTAAACAGTATCAAAATAACTGAAGAAATTATATCAAAAATAGCTGGACCTCAAGAAAAATTAAGATATTCACAACTTAAAAATTCCTTCATAATTATCGAAAACTATTCAACAGATGAGAATTTTTCAATAGTTACAGCTAATAAAAAACTTAAAAAAAAATTCCCAAACCATGTCTTTATCTATCATGCACCCAGGTCTTTGCTTGGACTATAATAAAATTCTTATGAAAAAATATTTTTTTGATGAAAATTATCTTATTATTTTATTAGAATAAGTAGTTTATTATTTTCCGTGATTATTTAAATGGTTTAGTTTTTCTGATGCATTTGATTTAAAGCTATTTTCATACTTTTTTAGTAAATTGATTGAGTTTGTAGAAAAGTCTGAAGTGTTTTGAGTGAGTTTAGTATTGTTTATTTCTGTTTCGGTTATTGGACTTAGTTTTTTTTTTGTACTAAGTTCTATGAGTTTTGTTTCTATAGAAAGCCAATCGTATCTAGCACTAAGATTTTTGCTGGTAAGGCTTTCAAGTTTTTCTAGATCTTCGTCTACAGAAGTGTTTCTTATTTTTAAAGGCAAAAGCTTTGAACTGTTGGATGAAGATAGTTTTGGTGAAAGTTTAGTGCAGTATTTAATTACGGAATTTGGGATTTTTATTGAGAGAATTTTTGATTTTTTTCTTAAAGAAGTGATGGCAGATTGGCCAGGAGAGGCACTACGAAGTTTATGAAGTTTTTTTGGATGCTTTGATTTTCTATTGGTAACCATGTAGCTCTGCATTTACAATATTTATTATTTTTATTGGTGTGTAATTTTGGGTTAGATGAAAAAACATTTAGAAAAAATATTTTGGAATATGGAACTTGATCTTTGGGTATGTAATAAATATGGAAGAAAAAAAAGTATATTTGAATAAAGTATAAAGCTTATGCTATCTCTAATCATTAACAGGTTATAGTTTTGATTAATCATTCAGAGTTCTGAATAAACTTTATTTATTATTTGTTTATTTCGTAGAAAATATACTTTAAACAAATATGCATCAAAAATAATTTTACTTCTTTTTATTAGTACTTATCCGAAAATAATTTTAAAACAAAAATCATCTGACTAAATCCTGAAATTTAAAATTTTACTAATTATCATCGCATTCCATATTCAAAAACTTTTGAGGATCGACACTTTCAGAGAGAATTTTCGATTTTTCCTCTCTAAAATATTTTAGAATTTGATTTGCATCATCAAATTTTTTTCTCATAACTTCAATATCTTTTAAAAATAATTCTGTGCTTTTTTTAGTGATTGTTTTACTATCATAATGATTTGCTACAAGTTCTGGATGTTCTAAATGAATTATACGATCTCTGCAATGATTTTCAAAATAATTACCACTTCCAATACATTTTTTCAAAGAATCGTCAGCATTTTCTATTTCATCTAATAGTTTTAGCATTTCATGAGAGTAGTTTTGCATCTGCTGTATTGTCTCATGATAAGAATTAATAACATTTTTCCTTGTTTTTTTAATAAAATCGCCAAGAGGTTCTGCATTTGATGATGGTGCAATGACCATTTCTGGAATATTAACACTTTTATGACATTCTATTTTATGATTTTCCATATCATGAGGACAGTAAGCAAGTTGGCATATGCTACATTTATTACAATTTATAATTTTACATCCAGGTGTTGAGCATTCATGGTCTCGGCTAATATTTTGTGGAAAATTCTCCACCATATGAGGTTCAGTCTCAGGCTTTTTAGCTGATAATAAAGGTATGCAATCTTCACAATAGTTTTTTGTTTCTATTGGATATTTATTACAATTTGAGCATTTCTTTTGATACAAGCTAAGGTTTTCATAATAATTATATAGCTCCTGATATGTTGACTGATGATAAAAAAATTCACTGTTTGTATGAAGCATTTTACAATTTGAACATAGGATTGATTCTACAAATTTTTGCTCATTGTGGCATGTTTGGCAAGAAGGAATATTCTTACTTTCACTGGACATAATTTTATTTTCAAAACCTTCACTAGAATTATGCTTTTTCATATGAATCTGCATGTGATCTTCGCAAAACTTAGGGGGATTTTCTCGGCATTCTATGCATACCCTTATTCCTTGATTTATACAATTATCAAAATAGCATTGGCTATTTTTAGTTTGCATTGATTCATGAATTATTTGTGGTCTTGCATTAGTTTTATTTTTGCAATAGTCACAATAATCATTAATTTTTATATTAGTCGTTTGACACTTTTTGCATTTCTTTTCAACAACAAAAAAATTTTTATTTCTACAAAATTCAGCCAAATCTATTAGCTTGCCCTCATATGAAATATTACAACAATCAGAGCAAATTATTGCATTACAGAGATTTTGTTTATTGCAGCTTAGACACTTGGATCTCAGAATATTACAACATCCTTTGCAAGTAGCAATTCCAGATATATCTTGCAAAGATGAATTATCAAATAAACCATGACAATAAGCACAAGCTTTATAATTTTTGTATTGATTATGAGTTTCAGGTATTGACCCTAGGTTTACTAATGGATTTACTACACTTTGACTGCCAGAAGGCTTTGGGGCATAATTCATATACTGATTAAACTTTTGTTCGGATGCATTTGTATGTGAAAAGTTATCTTTAGATAAACTATTGCCATTTATTGGATGTGGTGCACTATTAACTTCAAGCCTCAGTGTATCTTGCACAGTATTACTTTTATAACATTGGTTTGAATTAACAAAATTATTATGAATTATTTGACCAGATAAGTATGCTTTTCTCATATTCAAAAATTTATTAGCTACATCTTTTCTTTGAAATCGTTCAATTGTGCTCATAAATTTACACAGACCGCAAGTTAATTGCCTTCTATTAAATTTTACGCAGTCTCTACATAACGGCCATTCACAATCAATACATAAAAATTCACAAGAATATTTAGAACAGTTTCCGCATTGATTTTTAGTTTTTTGATAATCTCTCAAGTAATTTTTTTTAGCCAATCCAATATCCATAGTATATAGTTTTTCATTACAAATTTTGCAATTGCTACCCCAATAATTATTTAAATCTGATAGATTCGAAACTTGAAGAGGTATGCTATGCCCACAATGAAATAATACTTTTTGTAAATTTTCTGAACTGTTTATGCTGTTTATAATATTTAAAATCAATTCATTTGACATAACTTTTGGAAGTAACATATAAAGCGATTTCTCTAAAGATAAAAATAATATTGATCCAATCCCATAGCTGATTTTTTTAAGGCTTGCAAAAGGACGTCCTGTTTTTTTATTATCAATGCATATAATTTCAAATGTCATAGAAAGATGCATTATTAACTTGATGTATGTTTCAAATCTAAATTCTTTATTATAAGTTTTTACAGAAATGTTACTTGAAAAGTAATCTGCAATGCTTCTTATTGAATAAATATAATCTTCTTTCAAATAAATGTCTCCTAATAAATAGTTTTCTTTTTCCGCTATTGTCATATAAGCATAAATTGCTTGGATATGATATGATACTTGTGGATTTTTTCTATGTAAATTATCTAAAATCTGAAATGCACATTGAGGGTAGTAAAAATAGAGATATTCAAAAAAGCAGCATAGAATTTCATAATGATTCCTAACTTTCTTGCAAGATACTATCTCTTGCTCGCAAAGCTTCTGAAAAATAAACTTATCCCCAATTATTTCCAAGCTTTCTGCCTTGAATTCCATTTATAGACATTCTTGATATACTTATCAGAAATCATTTAAGTATTAAATGATGAGAATAAACTTTTTCTTTATCCTTTGGGTTTGCTAAACCAAAGATTGTGTTTTCTCAGATGATTATGCTTATTTATTAAGCAACTTAGTTGTTCATTTTTTGATTTTATTTACAATTGTCAAGCATATGGACTATTTATATTTATTAAAGTTAATTGATTTAAAATTTTACTATTAGTTTTTCGAAATATAAACTATTAAATAGTAAAACATGAGTTTTTATTATTACTATATTAAAAAGAGTTATAAACTAATTTTTGCTCCATGCATTTTATCTTTCTTAAAGTAAACTATCACCTTTTCTAATTAACCAAGCAGGAAATTATAAATTCTTATTTTAATAACTAATTTCTAAAATACTTTCTAAATGGGTATTGCATCTCGAGCATTTTTTATTTCTCAAATGCGGGGCAGCAAGTTGGATTTTCAAATTCTGTGTGAGACAAATTTTACAAACCTCAATATGTCCACATGGTAAAAAAAGTATATTTTTCTTTTCATTATTGCAGAAACTGCAATACAAATTTAAATCCCTGGTAGCTTCTTGATGTAATTGTTGGATTTTTTGATGTTTTTTTCTTACTTTTTTTTCAATACTGGACTTTTTTTCCCTATCTTTCTCGTTTTCATGATGGAAATATTGTATTGCATCATAGTGATGGACCATTTCTCTAGACATTTTAACTTCTTCTTGCACTACACTATTAAAGACATGCTTCATTTGTTTTTGGACATCTCTTAATTGATTTATGACTTTTTCACACACTTCAAGTTTGTTTTCAGTAATTTCTTCTATAGAAAACCTGAATAAAGCTAAAGTATTATTATCGATATTCAATTCTTTAATAAAAGGATCTGAGCCAAGGATAAGAAAGTAAACATAATTGTAATTTTGCTCCTCACAATCACAGATCATCATAATACCTTTAGTTATTTCTGATTCAGATGACTCATTCCTAGTCTTGAAAGACTCAAAAAATGAAGCTGAGAATTGGTCAGCTTCTGACTTTAGAGTACCAATAAAACTAGTCAGAAGATCAGGTTTAAGAAGATATGCAAAATCTTCAGTCATAGATAAAGTGTTGAATTCTAAAGTGTTTATTAAAGAATGCGTCTTCGAGTAGGAAGCATTGAACCAGGCACTGTTTGGTTGAAGTTTTAATTCTATGGATGATTTAAGTAGCATATTTATAATGATTAATGAACAGAAATTAGGAGTTTATAAGTTACTATGGAAGAAAAATAATCAAAAAGCAAGAATACTATGATAGGAATTTGAGAGAATCTAAAAGTTGAAAATGCTCTTGATATTATAGTTTTCAAAAATCAAGAGAGTGAAAATATAGTTAAGAAATGCTATGGTTGTTTAGAAAATATGCTTTAGAATATTTAATGACTAAATCACATAACTTCATAAAAACTTGTAAATAAATTAACCCATCCAAAATTTTAAATCTTTCTGAATCATCAAATCCCAAATATTGTAAAAAAAAATCAAATTTCCTAATCCAAACCCCAAATTTTTCCAAAACCACCTTACCAAACAGGACAACCTAAATCCTCAATCATCAAAAAATGTTATCAAGCAATCAAAACCAATGCTAATTTTATATTAAACCACCTTTCTCCCATATCAAATCATTCAACCTCTAATCCTAACATCCACTATCAAACACAAAATATTCTTTCAATTCCAACAAAAACTCCACTTTTCCCTAATATTTTACATAATCTAAAACTTGTTGAGTTTATTAAAAACTACAGTTTGTTTCATAAAATGGCATTAAGTATCAGAGAACCTTCTCTCCCATACATCCCACATGGAAAATTTGGTGTCCTAACAGGTTATATCTTCATCTTAAACAGTACAATAGGTGCAGGCTTCCTAAGTATACCCTGGGCTTACGACAACTCAGGCTGGTTTTTTAGTCTGGCTTTCCAATTACTCATTACATTCCAAAGCTATTATTTATCAATCCAAACCTTAGAATCCATGAGTCGAGCAGAAATTCTCGCAAGAATGACTGAAGAAGGTAAAGACATTCATCGAATATCATTTAAAAAACTCTTTCAATTACCAAACCACCCTGATCATTTACTCAGACCTCCTCCACATCTAACCCCAATGATCACAAATCGTCTAATAAACCTTCCTGATATAGTAAAAATGGTATTTGGTGAACGTGTAGGTTTATGTTATTTAATATGTATTATATTATCAGTATTTGGTATTCTTGTCGCTTATGGTTCAGTTTTTGCTTCATCATTTGCCTCAATAATCCCATTAGGTCCACTTAGCACATGTGATATATACACAAGTCAAGATTATTTCGGTGATTGTAAAATGAAATATTCACTTTATTTACTATTTTTTGCTATATGCGTTTGTTATATGACTGTTAAAGGTATTGAAGAACAACAATATGTTCAATATATCATGTCAGGATTAAGATTTATTGTTATTATTTCTATAACTTTAACTTGTTTTGCTGATATTGTTTTACACAGAGATAATGATGATAGTCATTATAACCCAGTTAATGCTCCACCTATGATTAAACCAAAAAACATTGGCCATGCGATTCCTATAATTTTATTTGCCACAATTTTCGAAAACCAAATTCCTACAATTGCTTCATCTATTAAAGATAAAGAAAAAAATTTAGTTAAAGTTAATGGTCTTGTAAGTTTGACTTGTTTTTTAGTTTATACTATGCTTGGTATGGCTGCAGCTTTTGCTATAGATGATGTGCCTAGTATGGTGACTATGAGTTTTAGAGATTATACAGGAGGATTTTCAAAGAGTTCAAGACCAGGGTGGACTTATGTTATAGAATATCTTATTGTTTTATGTCCTGCTTTTGATGTTTTTTCTTCATATCCTATACAAGCATTGGTTTTAGCTAATTCAATTACTACATGGAGGTATGGAGGAAATGAAGAAGATATACCGAAAAGAGCTTTTTATGGGATTAGGTTTTTGTCAGCGTTTATTCCGCTTGTTGTGTCGTTTTTAGTGTATAATTTAGGAACGATACTTGATTGGACTGGACTTTTGGGCTTTTTGGCTTTTTTGATTGCTACTCCTTTGTTTCATTTAGCTTTAAGGCATATGGTTGTAGGGAAATCACCTTATGATGTATATTTTAACCCTGTACTAAGTTGGGCGATTATTATTGGAAATTCTTTATTGTTTTTCACAGTTATTGGCTTAAATTTAGCCGAGTAATTATAAATAGTAATACTATATTTTTAGATTTATGTGGTTTATCCGATTTTTGTGTTGTGTTTTCTCCCTTTTTGCATTGATCTCCATAAAACTCTCTAACTCACCAGCATTATATCCCATTAAATCATCTAAAATTTCTTATAAATTTCCAAAAAAAATCTCTTCACATAAAATCTCAAATCCAAATCCAATCTCCATAAAACTCCAAATCCATAATTTTCATACTACTTCTTCTAAGCAATTTCTCTTAACAACTACATCCAATCCTAAAACCTATAAAAAAATTCCTATTCAAATCTCCTATAGCATATTATAAATGGATAGTGGTCGAGGAGTAAAGTTAGTAAAAGTAAAAGGACAAGGTGAGCTCGAAGTTACAACAACTGGGATACAGTTACTTCAATCATTTTCAAATCCAGTTGGGATCATCAGCATAATCGGTCCTCCAAAATGTGGAAAGTCATATCTAGCGAATAAGATCTTAGGTACACAAGGAGGATTTGAGACAGATAAAACAACAAAAGGTATATGGATATGGTCTGAGCCAATAAAAATCTTATTGCGTGATGAAGCTGGTAGTGAAAAAGAAGGTGAAGTCTTAGTTGTAGACTGTGAATCAATATTAGACCGAGGGGAAGATCATAAAAGAACAAGCTTAGAAGTATTAGCTCTTGCTAATTTACTAAGTTCTCATATAGTTCTTATGACAACACAACCAATTAATAGTTCAACTTTGAATGAAGTTGAAATACTTACTGAAATATCTTCAATGGTTCAAATCAAAAAAGGTCAAGAATCAAAAAATAACCTTTACAACTATTTACCAACACTAACTTGGGTCGTTACTGGAAGCGATCTTAGTGAATATGAAAAGTAATTTTCATGTAGTTATTTAGAAAGATCTTTGGCTAAAATGGGAGAAGATGATCCTGGGTATAAAATCAAAGCTTCGATAAAACATTTATATAAAAAAAGAGAGTTTTTTAATTTAAATGTTGCGAACAATGTCAGTATGAGTAGTTCAAAAGATCTTTTTGGAAAACTGGTGACTCAGATAAGAAGTGCTACTGAACTTAAAAGAATATCAGGAAAAGCTGTTTCTGGGGCTATTCTTTGCAATATGGTCCAAGCTTATGTTCATAGAATCAATAAAAAAGCTCCAGCAGTGATCTACAGCGCATTTGAACGAGCTGTAGCTGCAGAGTCCCGAAGAAGTAAAGAAAAACTCTTTATCCGCTATCTAGACAAAATGGGTCTTATGGAAAATGATCTACCCTGTGACGAAGAAAACCTCTTAAAAGAACATCAAACAGCTTTAAAAGAACTTCTCAAAGAATTCGATATGATGATGATGAATGTTTTTGAACAAGAAGAAGTCCAAGAAGAGCGAAATAGTCTTATAGACCGAATAAACGCTTATTACGAAGATCTAAAAAGCGCAAATATAAAATCAAGTGAATCTAAATGTAGAGAAGTTTTTAAAGCAATATTTGACCCACTTCGTCAAAGTGGTCTTAAATTTTCAGAAGACGGTACTGCATCAATAAGTGAACTTGAACAACAATTCTTAGCAGGAATTCAAAGATATCAAGAAGCAGCAGCAGGTCCATGTGCAGATTCAGTGTTTTCAGAAGAAATCTCTTTTCTGATTCCACATATGTGCACTTTATTAAGAGAAATTCAAAACCATATCGAAACTGAAAAAGAAGAACTTCAAAAAGAAGTTAAAAGTTTAACTAGACATAGAGATGAAGCTAGAGCTGGAGAAAAACGTTTAAGGGATTTGTTAGAAGAGACTAATAAAAACTATGAAAAACAACTTGAACAACGAGCTAAAGAAATTTCTGACCTCCAGGCTAATGTTAATACAAGAATTCATATGGCTGAAAATAAAGCTCGTACCCAGACAAGAGAAATCCAAGGGCTTAAACTTGAACTGGAACAAGCGCAAAAAGAACGAGAAATGATGATTGAAGCTGAAAGGGATATTTATGAAAAACGTATCGCCGACCTCGATAGTAAAATGTACAAACTCCAATTAGAAAACAGTAAATACGAAAGAATGCTTGATGATTTAAGAGAAGAACAAGAAAAACTTATTGCTGAGAAAAATGAACAAATCAATGACTTGTCAAGAAAACTAAAACTTATCGAGTCACAACCAGACCCAAACCCTAGACAAGATGCTTCAGTACTTAGAAGTTTTAAAGATTACCTTGAGGATATTTTCAATAAATTCAGTAAAGAACAAAATGCTAATGCCAAGTATTTAAGTCAATTAGAAAGAGTTGCAAATCTTCAAAATGAACTTAACCAAGTGAGAATACGTGAACAAGAGACTAGGAATAAACTTATTGATGAATATGAAGAAAAACTTAAACAGTTAAGAGTTGAAAAAGATATTGATGCTAAGAATTTTACTGAAGCTATTGAAAAACAAAAAGAAGAACTTAAAGTGACTTTTGAAAGTGTTAGTGGGGATATGGAAAAACAAAGTAGGGTTAATACTGAAAGAGAAGAACAGATTAAAAGACTTATGGAAGAGAAACTTGAACTTTCTAATGAACTTGGTAAGAGGGAACAGCAGTTGTCGGATCAGTATGAGGTTATTGATGCTTATAAGAAACAGATGGATCAGTTACAGAATGAGATTGAGGATAGGAATAATATGCTGAATAAACTTAAAATCGAAAATGTAGAGGAAAAGGATGATAATGATATACTCGTTAACTTTATGGGAATTGCTTTAGAAGCCTTTCAGAAAAGGAAGAATACTCAAACTATCCATATTGGTCGAATTCAAAACCATGATAATAGGACCAAAGTGGCTAAACTCTTTAAAAAATTCGGCATTCCCTATGAATAAACTAACTATTCCTTAATCAACAATAATAATTTAATATATTACTATTCTAAAGACTGGATCTATGCTTTTTCGTAATAACAATACTAGATTGTGTTATTATGTCAGGCTTAACCTCCATCACGTCCGAGAACCATTTTAACGGACTTTGGGGGTCGATAATTTCTTCTAAATCCCTTGTAGGTATTATTTGTATCTCTTTACAAGGAGAATTAGCCACATCTCTTAGCCTACTAATAAATCCAGGAACTTCAACAGGCTGCTCATCACAGTTTTACCTTATAATAATCATAATTTTACATATTATTATAACAACAACCTTCCCAATAAAATATCAAAAAAAATAATAAATCCTATATCATTATAAAATCCAACTATTTCACTTTATAATCCAAATAATAATCTAAATTTCAATCACAGTCCATTATAAAAGGATATCTGCTTGTACTGCAGTTATCTCTACTATAAACCCTAGCTCTCTTTGGAGGGCTCGAATTATTCTCCACTATCTCCGAAATTGCTCTTTCACGAACAATTTTAAACTCAGGGAGTTTTGAAGGAAAAGCTGGGGGAAATTTAATAACCTTAAGTCTATCAAAAACAGAATCTTGTGGTTGTATGTGCTTTGAATTTACCATCTCTTCACGGAAAATAGTATCAGCATCTGAAGCTAAAGCATGAAGAAATACACAATCATTTTTAGGACACCTTGAGTTTTTAAGAAAATAAGAACAATATTTTGTAGTCCCAAAAGTAACAGTGAGTTTTTTGCCATCAAGTAAATGATCATGGCATGTTTTAATACAAACTGCAGCTTCTTCTTCATTAGAATACGTAATATAAGCACCAAATATAAGATCTTGGCTATTATGGTGACCAGAGGTTATATGAATTTTGATAATCCTCCCGTATTTACCGAAATAAATGGGGTTTGTTATAGTATATTCATCTGAAACACTAGCTGGGAGGTTAATTATATATACTAATGTCCTCTGTATTATACGAGCATCTTCAAGGCGTTTTTGAGTACACCCTAAGGTATTTAAAGGTGGTGGTCGTGATGCTTGAATAAAAGGGGAATTTGGTTCTGATATATTCCTTTGTTTGATCACTGGGGAATTCTGTTTGACTTTGTGTGAGAGTTTTTGGTAGTCCATATTACTATCAGTAAACTTTTTAACCTATGAACTAAACTAAGATGAATGATAAGTCTGAGCAATATGATGAGCTGTTGCTATAATTGTCATGATCATTTTGGAATTCACTTCAACAATATCTTCCCATGTACAAAACACGCTACCTCCAAGTTTACGAGCTAAAGACATGATGTATTTTGAGTTCTGTTCTTTACCTTCAGGATCTTCTCCTGGGGTGACTAGATCCCAATTGATAGCTCTTGATTCAACTGATGCAAAAAGTTCAATAAGGAACCTACCATTTCCAATAGACTTATCTCGGAAATTGTTAGCTTTAGTTGTTACACGACTATTAGCCCATTTCATTAAAGCTTCTTCAGTCATTGATCCAATAAGTTTCAAAGTAGCATATCTGACTAATTGCCAAACATATCCTAATATAAGTTTTTTCCTCCCATCTACAAAATCCATATTCCCTACACCAACTAATGTAAACCCTAAAGTTCGACCATACTCAATAACAAGGCCACAATTAGCTAGTCTTTTTAATCTGTGATTAGTTTTCATCTCAACTCGCTTCCAATTTACCGTCCCCGGTTCTACTTTGTCTATAACTTTTAGTATTGCTAAACCATCTCTTACATCTTCATATAAATTGTTTATATAAAGTCCTTCAATACCTAAAGAATTTATCCACATTCTAAATGCCCTTTCTTCACGAGTACCTTCTGCATCATCATTTAATAACCCTGCAGCTTCATATAACTCCTGTTCTGTTGCATGTAATCCAGGATTATTATTAAAAATAGCTGCAGCAAATATTATATTGAGCTTAGAATTCCCACTTACTATATTATTAGGTGTTATAGGAGATTCAACACCTATTCTTGTTGCATTTTCAATAACCTTTCCTGCTCTTATGTTTAAATCTTCAATTGTTAAAGCTGATTTATCACATCTAGAAGGATCGATTTGATTTAATAACAAAGTATAGCATTCACTATCTTTTATATCATTTTCAAAGTTGTTTACACGTCTTGTTGTCCCTGCATGTTTAAGATGATAATTAAACCATCTTAAAAGAATAACTTCTGGGGACATTTTTAATAAGTCACTAAGCTCTTCACCTTCCTCCACAAGTTTTACAAGTTCAGGATGGTTTTTAAGATTAACTTTTGATAACATAAGGATTTTGATTATTTGCCAAATAAGCCCAAGGATTAAATATTCACGTTGTTCGATTATAGATTCTGGATGTATTGACACAACAGTACAACCTATGGATTTAGCTGCATTTATGGCAAGGTTTAAGTTTTCAGTGATTTGGAAGATGTTGATATTTGATTTAATATTGATTGCTTTTTCAAAGATTGTCCCTGGATGAGCAGCGTTGATGAGTTTACAGAGAATGACCCCTGTACGTACTTTTTCAAAAAGGTCTTTACCGAAAGGTTTGACTGGTAAAAGTGCTGCAAGGTCAGGGTCATCACGTAGAGTATGACTGATTATGTTAGCGAAACCAGCTTTTTCTTCATCTGTTACTGAATGGTAGCCGATTTCACGGTTAAGTTCTTGGGTCACTTTTGCCACGAATAGATCCATTTATTTATTCCACTAGGATAAAATTTTATGATAGTTGTGGTGTTTTGAGGTATTTTGAGGTATTTTTGCTTAGTATTATGAGAGTTAATATAAATATAAAAAGTTTTAAGGGTTTATTTTTTTTTTTTGGTTTATCATTTGGGATTTTAGGTATTTAATTAGTGTATATATTGATTTTTTTTATCGGAAAAGTGAGCAATGGATAAAAGGATTAGTTTGATTTATATATAAATATGGATGAAAGTATGCTGATACAAGCTTTTATAGCGAGTATTGGGAATGATAATGAGGCTCGTCAAGCTGCATACCAGTATTTCGAATCAATCAAAGGTCAACCAGGTCTTGTGCCACTTCTAATGACAATATCGCTACAAAACCAAAACCTAGAAATTAGTCAGCTAGCAGCAATTCACTTAAAAAACTTATCCAAGCACTGGAAAGATAATCTCATAAACGAAAACGACAAATCTTTCCTTCGTACTAACTTAGCAGTATGTCTAAAATACACGATTCACGAAAAAATCAGAGCCCAATATGAAGAAATAACCCATTTCGTTCTCAAATCCGATCATCCATGGGACACTTTTTTTGATCAAGTCCATCAATGCCTTATAACCTCTGACTTAATATATTCAGGTCTTATTATGATTTACCAAGCTTCTAAACTTTATGAATGTATCATGACCGATAAACGTGATCATCTTTTAAAGCTCATAGATAACTACTTTCCATCACTTATAGACTTATTAGAAACTCTAATCCAACATACAACAGAAGAAAGTTTTAAACATACCCAATTGATTCTGAGTATATATTGGGTGTCTTTTTATCTTGAGCTACCAAGTAAATATGCTGAAAATGAATGTTTAGAACGATGGCTTAAGTGTTTTAGAACTATTCTCATAACACCAAGTATTATAGTTTTACCTACAGAACCTCATGTTGATCTTAAAGACTATGAACAACACCCTCAATGGTTATGTAAAAAATGGTCAGCACAGATCATCCATAGATTTTTCACAAGATACTTTAATAAAACATATTTACGAGATCAAAACCTTATGATTTGTGAGTATTTCCAAAGCACATGGGCTTTAGAGTTTTACAACATCATCTTAGTTGCTGTATTTAATTCTTCAAAAGTCAGACTTTCAGACCCAGTAATGAATTTTTACCTTAAATTTCTCAATCAAGGTGTCAAATTAGAACCTGTGATGAAAAAAATCACCCCTGAAATCGCTGGGAAACTTTTAGTTGGTATATGCTTATCTTTACTATACAGAACCCCAAGTGATGAAGAGTTATGGACTGACAACCCTTTGGATTTTATAAGAAAAGAAGAAGAAATCTGTAAAGCTAACTATTCAAAAAAAACCTCAGCAGTAACTTTAATGAACAGTCTTTGTGAAGCAAGATATCTATTTGCATTTTTTAACTATATAAAAAACGAACTTAATAAAATTGTAGAAACACCAAATTTATTAAGAAAGGAAGCTTTATTAATGGCTTTAGGGTGTATAAGTGAGCTTGCAAGACCTTCATATAATAAACTTCGAGAAGATGCTGAAAATATACTTTTCACTCATGTATTTCCTGAGTTTAACAGTAATAATGGATTTATGAGATTTAGAGCGCCATGGGTATATGCAAGATATGGTCAGATTCAGTTTCAAAACAAAGATCAACAACAATTAGTTTTTACTGCTATGTGTAAACTTATGGTTGATGTAGATTTACCTGTAAGATATTCAGCAGCTGTATCTTTACCTAGAGTACTTCATTGGGAAATAAGCAAAATTAGTCTTTCTAAAGAGATCCAAAACCTTCTACAAATATATTTAAAACTCATAAATGAAATTGAATCAGAAGAACTTGTTGAATCTTTAGAAAGCATCGTCTCAACTTTCCCTGATGAAGTACGTCCTTACGCCCTTGAACTTTCTCAATATCTAGTTGAATCATTTGAAAATACAGTTATCCGTCCACGACATGATAGAAATGATGATAACAACTTAGCAGCAGTTTCAATTTTAAACGCGATATCTAAAATAATCGACGTTTTCAATAAAAACTCTGATGAAATTATCAAACTTAGTCAGAGTTTAATTGAGTTATTGAAGTTTTGTTTTAAAAACTCAGATTTTTTTGAAGAGTCTGCTAATATATTATCATGTCTTCTTTATTATGCCCCACAAGAGTCATTAAGTTATTTATATGTATTATTTGAATGCTTAATAATCTCAATACTAGGAAATGAATCAATAAAAGCTTTTGCCTCACAGTATATAGAAGAGATTTTCCCCCCTATGGCGAATTTTATAACAAAATACAAAATGTTAACTTTGCAGTATATGCCAAATATATTAAATATGTGCTTTAAACTTCTTGATATGGATGAAGATGAAGTTTTTTTAGGCTGTGAAGTTCTTATATGTGTTCTTGAGAACTATAAACTTGACTGCATTCCTTTGATTATTGATAACGCAATGAAGTGTTTTAAATTGAATTATAGTAAAAAATACAAAATCGCTTGTACACAAATAATCTTTACTGCTATATATAATAACCCAACAGAAACATTTAGTCGCCTTGATTGTATATTTGAAATTTGTGAATATGCTAAAGCCTCAGTTAAATATTATCTTGAGTCCTTAGCGAAAATACATTTGATTTTTGGACTTGGAGCATTTTTTACTGTCCCCGTCCCTCAGAGTTTATCAAATATGCTTTTTCAGTATTTTCAGCTTATAATCCAATGTTCTTATGATCCAGAAATGGAGATTAGGGATAAAGCTAATGATACAATAAATAAAGTCAATGTGAATCTTAATTATAATGCTTTAGATAGTGAGGATGAGGATTATGATGAAGATAGCGATGATGATGATGATGATTTTCCTTTTGGAACAGAACCTACGAATTTTTATGATTCGAAATTCGAGTGTTTAAACCCTAATGATTGTGTGAAAGAGTTGGTTACTATAATTAGGAATAACTCGGCTGAAGGCTGGAATGCTTATTGGGTGAACTTGACAGAAAAAGAGAAGAAAATAGTGAATTATATCATAAGTAATTAGTAATTTATAGGAAAATTGAGATTAGTATATAAATATTATAGATTGGAATATAAAAGGCTTTTATAGATTGATGTAGTCGAGTATTTTATAGGTTTAATATGTTGGTATTACTATAAAATATAAATCTTATATATGAAAAGTGGATAATACATATAATATTATGAAATCATATGATTATAAGTTCCCAGACCTAATTGCAATATTTAAATTTCTAATAATACCCTTTTAATCTATCCTTATCTTCCATAATCATATTAAGCACATTATCTTTAAAACCTATCAGCAAACTTCCTAATTTATTCAAATCCTTCATTTTTTCTTATAANTAATTTATTCAAATCCTTCATTTTTTCTTATAAATCCTCTACCAAAAAATCAAATTCCCTTTTCCCAACTTCTTCCCTCTATAAACCAGTCTACCTCCTAAGCCTTTCCTCAAATACACTTTTTAGTTAAACCGAATTTCTTATACCAAAAGGCTTTAAGTCTATGGGAGAAATTTCGTCCATATAAAAAAACAATGGCAAGAGGTCCAAAGAAGCATCTTAAACGAGTTAATGCTCCTCACCACTGGATGCTTGGCAAAATGGGAGGAACATGGGCTCCAAGACCTTCAACAGGGCCACACAAACGAAGAGAATGTTTACCTTTACTTATATGTCTTAGAAACAGATTGAGATATGCACTATCCAAAAGAGAAGCTATGATGATCATGCATGAAAAAGGAGGTCATGTACGAGTTGATGGTAAGCCAAGAACTGATCCAAAGTTCCCAGCAGGTTTCCAAGACGTCATTTCAATCACAACCACAAATGAGAATTTTAGATTACTTTATGATGTAAAAGGTCGATTTGTTATGCATCCAGTTGATGCTGATGAGGCTAAATATAAACTTTGTAAAGTTAAAAGAAGACTTGTTGCACCAAATCATGTTCCTTATATTGTCACTCATGATGGAAGGACTATTCGTTATCCACATCCTGATATTAAAGTCAATGATTCAGTTAAACTTGATTTGGTAAAGAATGAGATTATTGATTTTGTCAGGTTTGAATCTGGAAATTTGATTATGATTTCTGGTGGTAAGAATACTGGAAGAGTTGGGGTTATTAGTCATACTGAAAAACATGATGGTGGTTTTGATATTGTACATGTTAGGGATACTCATGGACATACTTTTGCTACAAGGCAAATTAATGCGTTTGTTATTGGGAAAGGGAAAAAAACACTTGTGACATTACCTAAAGGTGATGGTGTTAAAGAGACGATTTTGGAAGAACAAGCTAGAAGATTCCCTGATGCAGTTTCTCAGTAATTTAGATATTAAGAATATAGGTTTGGTTTTATGGAAAGATTTGGAATAGGATTAGAGAAGATGGTATTGGGATATACTTTTGGCGAAAGGATTTGGATAAGTTTTATTGTGAGGATATGTGGTTATTGAGGATTTTATTGTTTGAGAATTTTTTTGCGTTGAGATAGGTTAATGGTAATGGGATTGTGTTTTTAATTTGTAAAATTGACTTGGTCACTTTTATTTTGGATAAATTATGTTTAATTCTTAATATTTGCAATGCAACAGGTTTTTTTAGTTGCTGTTATACAAATTTTATATTGATCACTGGGTGTAATATATGATTAACAAAATATGAATACCTCCAAAATTTCAGCTCGTTCAAATACATCAAGCCCCAATAAATCTCCTACAAGAGGTCTTCCTGAGACTCATATTATTCAAGACCGTTATAGGTCATATCATAGAGCAGAGGACTACATAAAACATTTGAACAACATTTACAATACGCACGTTGCTAGTAATGGTGTTTACGACGAAGCATATTTCAATGCTCATCAATTCCGTATCCAAGAACCCCACGACTACGGAAAATACAAAGTATCTCAATTCCCACGTTCAAAAGTCAACCAAGAGCTCCTAGAAAAACAAGAGATTTTTAATGCATTTAACCATATAAGCCTTGAAGCTAGACCGAAAAGTAAAATGCGTCCTCGATCAACAATGAATGGAACTCATCGTCGAAGTGTTACTGAAAAGACAAGTTTTAGTTATAAACAAGTTAAACATATATTAAACCAAAAATGTGAGGAATGTAGAAAAAGTCCATGTCAATGTCCAAAGGATATAAAGGATAATTTTTTAGCGAATGTTCTTAAAAGACATAAAAAAATTATGCAAAAGGCTAATAATGGAAGCCCATATGGGAATCTTAATAATAGAAAAAGCCTTTATATTATAAAAAACAATGATAAAAACAATTTGACTCCTTCTAGAAGTGATACTTATGATGAGTTAAAACATAGGACGATTAGTTGGTCTAAAAAAAATGAGAAAGTTATCATGAAGTCCTCTAGAAAAAAAAGAACACCAATGTCACCTACTTATCATATTGAACCTAGTTTGTGTATATCTCCTATTAGTATATCACAAAGAAGTGCTTTGAAGGAAAAATATAATAAATTGACTATATTCAAAAAGTATTTACAAGGGAAAATTCTTGATGAGAGATATAATAAACTGAATAATAAATAGATTTTAATTGTAGAAGGGGTTATTTGAAGAGGTTGTAAAGGTTTTAAATGTTAAGGGTAGGGTGTTAGATTGTTGATAATTTTTATATTTAGAGTTAGAATTAGATTTGGTTTGATGATTATGGAAATAGAAGTAATTTAGAGGATATTCTTGAATGCTGAATAATTCAGCAGAATCTTTGACGCAAGCAAAGGGATAATTCCTAATAAAATAAAAGATATTTACAACAAATTAGTAAGTCTAAAATATAAAGGAATATTACTTTTGCCAAAAAGTTATATGTTTTAATGCTAAGAGCTAAGAAATCTCAAACAACAAATATCAAAGAATTAAAAATCATAAATTGAAAATGATATAACAGTTTAAATAATAAAGGTAATTTTGACTTTATAATGTTATAATAGGACAATTGCTTATTTAAATCTCAAAAAATCTGTATCTTAAAAAGTTTTTAAGAAAAAATATTGGGAAGAATTTAATGATAGATTTATTATGTTTTATTTTCGAGAGAACTTTGTTATTCACCGTCTGCAATTTTTACAGTTATTGCTATTCCCTAGATTTTTCATAAATCAAACTTAAAAATGGTAGGGTATAAGAAGAATTCAAAAAGAATCGTGTTTGGTAATAAATTTTAAATAATGAGCGGGATGCAAGAAAATTTCCTTTTGCTTTCACTAAATGATAAACTAAAAGTGCCAAATTAACTAAAAATGGTGTGTATGGCATTCACTAAGAGAAGTCAATGATTAGTTTATTATGCAATAAACTTTCTAACCTTAACAAAGATAATCATTTAGTTGAAGGCTATATTTGGAAATGCTACGCGTGTAGGTTAACAAAAGCATTCATTATAGATCAATTTTTGAAAATTCTAGATTGAAATTAAGTGAGACTGACTATAATCTTAAATTACTTTTGGTTTTAAAAACCCTTCAAACAACTGTTTTAATTGCTATTGTACTGTTCATGTATATTATTATATAGAATAAAATCCAAGTTTAATTGGGGAAATTTTTACGAGTCTAATAATTAAAAAAAAATAACTCAATAACTTTTTAAAATAAGGAGATTTTTAAGTTAAATAAGCAATCGTCCCTTCTATTAGATGGTCTATTTTTACAAATTCTATAAGCTTAGAACGATTAAGAAAATGTATTTACTGAATTTTTTTCTAGTTAAGATATTTTATTAGTAATTAATTTTTAATTGAATTTATTGTAATCATTAAGAATATTAAACGTTTTTTTTCAAGTAGGGTGCATAAAGAAACATAGGCCTAAATAGTAACTGAATAGGAAAAAATAGAAACTGAATGGGAAAATAGGAACTGAATAGAAAAATAGGAATTTAATAGAGACTGAATATGAAGCAGGAACTAAATAGAAATATGAACTGAATAGAAATTATAAGAACTTATTAGGAATCAAATTGGAACATAATATGAGCATGGGAACTAAATAAAAAATAGGAACTTAATAGGATAGTTATTGAGGCTTACTACCAATGAAAACTATATTTCCAGAGAAGATATTATGATAAAAATATAAATGAATTTGAAAATAATAATCTAGTCACAATAGTCGGAATGGGAGGTATAGGAAAAACAACAGCAGCAAAGTTATTTATTAATGAAAAAAAAGAAAATTATAGAATTACTTGGATGGTTAATGCCAAAAGTGAGGCAAGCTTAAATATTGTTTTCAGAACTATTTAGCAAGGCTAGAATTGAAGAGAAGAAAGATAATGCTAAGGAGAATATAGTTAATACTGCATTAACAGTAAAAACAAAAGTCTTGGACTATTTTGAGAATTAAAAAATCAACTTCATTTTGTTTTTTGATAACGCTGAAAATCAAGAATTAATTTATGAATTTATCAAAATCACAATTTGGTAAAATTTTAGTTGCAAGTAAGCATCCAGACTGGAGTAATATTGGTCCAAAATTTGTTTCTAAAAAAATTTATGAAGATGTTTCATTGAAAATCCAATAAAGATAGTCATTAAAGCTTTATTTAAAAATGCAATGATTAAAAAAGAAATAGATTTTTAAATTCTCATAAAGAAGAATGGATAAAATATATTTAAAGTACAATAATACTAACAAAAACATTTACGGATTGAAAAATAATTTAAAAAAATATCTCTAATGTATTTTACAACTTGGAATGCTCAAAAAAAGGAAAAGAGCTA